>JAJOOE010016921.1:0-28532 GCA_036250405.1 Solanum raphanifolium
CAATTAATAAAATATTAGAATAATAAAAAAAAAATTAAAAGAAAAATACATTAAAATGAAAAAAATATAAATATAAATATAAATATAAATATAAATATAAATAAAGAAAGAAATTAAAAAATAATCAGCTTGTAATTTCACAATGTAATTTCCAGCAATTCACAACCTCCCCCTATGAATTGGAGAGTGTAATTACATCATGCCAATTACATCCAATTACATGCTGAAAAGGTAATTACATGGCCAACCAAGCAGGACAAACATTGTAATTACTCCCAATTGCACCAAATCCAATTACCAATGTGACTTTTCAAACATTCCCTTAATGTGTGTTTCTTGGATTTAAGTCATAATTTAGGAGGGGGTACTTATGCCAAATCCCGATAACTAGGGGTGTTCACGGTTTAAATAAAAACTTATCCAAACCGAAAAAATTGAACCAACTGATTAAATAAACAATTGTTTTATTTGGGTTAGGTGTGGTTTGGTTTTAGATTTTTAAAAACTAATGGTATTTGAGTTGGCTATGGCTTTGTTCGAAAAAACCCGAAGAAATAACCGAACCGAACCGAACCGAACCGACAAATTATATACATATGTTATATTATTATACATACATAATATATTATTTTTATAAACAATTTTAAAGATCTTATATGTGTTTTCATAAAAAAATATTGATAATTTACTTATGAAAGCCAAAATGCCCAAGGTGAGAATATTTATCTTATTGGTTTCATGTATATGAGTGTCTATGACAATTCTTTATGAGATTGAAAATGTCACTGTCTCTTCATTCTACTTACATACATACATACATACATACATATATATATACATATATATATACATATATATATATACATATATATATATATATATTATTCTCAATCTCTACTATATATATGAGTATCTTATTCGTTTTGAATTGATTGTTGTCACTGTAACACCTTAGATTCGAGAAGACATGCAAATTCAATTTTTAAGAGACCTGGTGCCAGTTTCTACAGTGCCATCCACAGCCCATGGAACGACCCACGGACCATAGGTCAGGTCCGTGGTTGGCCAGGAAAGTCTCCCCAAATTGTCAAGTTCCAGTACTTTTTCAACGTTTCACCAGGACGGTCTGCCGTTCAATGCACAAACCGTAAATAGATTTCATAGGTGAGTCCCACACTTAGAGAGATTTTGAGGTTGAAAGTTGAGGACCACAGTTGGGACCCACGGCCCATCGATTGGACCATGGCCTATGGGTAGGTCCTGTCGTTGGAGGTCCTGATGTTTGAGTCTCTGACACCAAACGACGGACGAACAGGACGGTCCGTTGGTGGAACCATGGACTGTAGTTCATCACCGTCTATGGTGTCAACAATTATCTTTCTAGGGGCTTTTGGGTCTTTTCCTAAATATTCTAGCTTAGTACTATGTTGTTTTTCCCTTCACCTAAAGACCTATATAAGTGTTTTAACCCCCAAATTTCCCCAACTAAAATCATTCTCTCAAATTCCTAAAAGAAGAACAAGTTTTCCTCTCAAAATATTTCTCTAGAAAACTTGAAGAAGAAGGGATCAACATAGGGTTTCAAGCCAAGTCTCCAATTCCACTATTGAAGTTAGGCAATTGGCATTAAGGTATGATAGTTTTCATCCATGGAGCACTTTCCTCCATCGAGTTCCCAAATTCTCCAATATATAGATAGAATTCCCCAATTGAGTTAGGGTTTTCTTCCTTGTCATAGGTTCCTTTAAATATTGATTTATTTGATTGTTTCATGATCTATCAAGCATGAGTTGAGATAATTACATGATTTTATGATGAATTCCCATGAACCCATGTCTAACCCATGTTTTCTAGATATTGATGATTAAATGTGGGTTGAACCATGAAAGGTGAATTATGCAATGATGCATGTTCTTATGAAAATGATGTAAATGTTTTACGGATGCTTTGAGAGTGAAGTATCAATGATGTTGTTATTGTTGTGTTGTTGAAAGGATTTCTCATATACACATGAAAGTTTGATTGTGAAAGGTTTTCTCACATGATAAGGATTCTAAGGTCGAAAGGATTCCTCACCTAAAATGAATCTAAGTTAAGGAGCTATTCTAAATTTGAGGCAAGAGGTGATTACCCATGCTCTCTATTGAAAGACAAGTGACGATTACCCATTCACATGATGTAAGGACAAGAGGTGATTACCTATGTTCCTTTAAAAGATAAGATGAATATGATTAAGAACTATTCCGTGGAAGTTAAGATTAGTATCGAGTGGACAAGTGGCGATTATCCGTGTCCAATAAACTATGTACCAACATAGGATTTTCTAGATAGACATTAGCTAGTTGATTCACATAAGCTAGAAGTTCATGTTCCTTATTTTGGCAAGTAGGACACCCCATTTCGGTGTGGGGCAGACACTAGATTCCATATTAATAGCTTACATGGTCTTATATGTTGGTTAAGGCTACTTCCCACAAGCAAGCTAAGGTGAACTAAGGTTACTTCAAGAAGTATTTTACGTATATTTTGAGATGATGTTCACTTGCATTGATCATGTTTTGTGACTTATGTTTTCTAACATTCAAGATCCATGTTTTAGCTTGATCATTGCATGCTCATGAAAATGTCCCTTTTTAGCATGACATTATATGTTTTTATGCATGGCTATTATACTTGGTACATGTTTGTACTAACACATACTCTTGCCTACATTTCCTTAAATGTAGGGTCTAACAGTCAGGGTTCCTAGTTTCGTGGCTATAGTTCTTTGAGGATATTTCGAGCTTTGGTGAGTCCTCATGCTTTGAGAACCGTATATTTATTGTTTTCAGTCTTTCCTTACCTTCAGTTTTGGAACATGATGTACGGGCTATGCCCAGATTCATTCTTATGTACTAGATGGCTTTGAGACGATGTTTAGAGTTTCGCTTTTCTCTATAAAACTTTGATATGTTGAAATTGTCTTCTAACTCTCTTTATTCTATTATCTTGTATGACGAAAGCTAAGTGACTTGTATAGGGCCTCTCGGGGTCTTATACGTCATGTTACTCCTAGGGGCTTGTTGCTTCCAATTGCACAGGCAAGTGTACGTGGTCTCACAAGTAATATAGTGGCCCTAAAAGAGCCGAATTATCAAACCCAAAGGACTTGTAAATTAACTATTTACTAAATTATACTAATTCTAATTATTAATTTAAGAGAGGATTTCAAAAGATGAATATATATTAACTAAACTAAAAATAAAGATAAAATAACTAAAACACAATTAACTAAGAAAAGATAAATATTTACACAATCAATGAATGAATCAATCTAGGATTATGATTTAACTAACAATCATGTTTAGCATCAATTTCATCAACTTATTTGATTATCTAGTTATTGATTCATGGGGTTTATAATATAGTGATGATCTCTCGACCTCTAACCATCTACCACAATTGACAATCTAACTACATCGTTGAGCAGGGATAAACTGTACCAACTACCAAGCATTACGTTGTCTTCCCGTATTTGAGCAAAGCAAGGCACCTAGGTATATCCCTATCCTAGACACAAATCAATTCAAGTGATATGCAAGAAAATATCATGCTCATTATATTCCACGTTCTATCCCTCTCCCGAGTTCAAAAGAAGACAATAATTTATTCTAATGGTGGTCAAGTATCAAAATAGTAGTCACAAGAATATAAGAACAACCAATATGATAAACAATTATGCCGGAATAAAAATCACTAAACAATCATTTTGTAAGTAAATATAATCCAAGAACGAGAAGTTTATGCTTTCATATAGACATAGAGCAATTAAAACGAATCATTCAAATAAAAGACGTAAAATAAAATAAAAGAGAAAGAAAAGATAAAACCCTAGACCAAAACTTATTTTCTACATTGTATCCTCCCCCCTTAGTAATTATTCTTATGAACTATTTATAGATCTAGGAAACCCTGAATAAAATAATTGAGTTCAAAACAAATTGGGTATTCAAAACCAAACGGAATTGGATTTTGTTTGAAACACTGCTTCGTCCGCCCACAAAATTGGATTTCTTGAGATGCTACCACGTGGACAACTCTAATGTGCACTTATTTTCTTTCTCGCCAACTTCTGTATATATATAAATATTAATATAATATTCACTTTAATCCATTAAGCTACCTACTTGATTTCCTTCTTCAATCTTTCATCTTTAATTATTTTTAGCTCCAAACTTCTTCATTTTCCCACCAATTTAATCCTACAAATAAAATATACTATTTAGCACAATCCATAAAATCCATGCTTAAAAAGTACAGATATAAATACTAAATGTGAGGCAAATAATGATTTAAAATATGTATTTTAGCCTCACATCAGGGCTACCTTGGGTCGTGAAAAACTTGGTAATCAGAGCACAAGGTTTAGAAAGGTCCTAGGAAGTCTCATAAGCTACGTCGAGTAGGGTCTTGTTCATGAAAGTGAAGCGTGCCACATTTATGAATAAGAGAATACAAGGTGTTTAGGGAACTCCACTTCTTTCATACTCTAAAGTGGTGCGGTAGAGTTTAACTCTATAATGTCTCTATCCTAATCCTTTTCCGATGCTCTACATGATATGGCTACTCGAAGATCATATGCTAGGAGGAATGTGGGAGAGAATGCGAATCAAGAGGCTCCTCCTCAAGCTCCTTAAGTTCCAATTGATCGTTTAGCTGATCAAGTGACTAATGCGGAGTTTAGGGTTGCTTTTCATGTATTGGCTCAAGCCATCATGACCCATGCCAATAGGGAGGTTGCAGACCCCGTGAACCCAAATGTGGGTATGGTGCATCTAGAGTAATGGACTTCACTAGAATGAATCCTCTGTAGTTTCATGGTTCTAAGGTTGAGGAAGATCCTCAAGAGTTCATCGATGAGGTTTCTACGGTGTTAATGATCATGGGAGTGACACCGGTGGAAAATGCGGAGGTGGCCGCTTATCAACTTAAGGTTGTTGCTCGATATGGTACAACCAATGGAAAGAAGGGAGATCGGAAGATGTGGGTCCTCTCGATTGGGAAAAGTTCAAAGTTACTTTCGTTGATAGGTTCTTTCCCCTTGAGATGATGAAGGCAAATGTGCTTGAATTCATCAACCTTCGTCAAGGAAACATGAGTATGAAGGAATATGCTTTGAAGTTCACATAATTGTTTAGGTATGCTCCTACTATGATTGCCGATTCTAGGGAAAGGATGAATAAGTTCATTTCGGGTGTGTCCGAAATGGTGGTTAAGGAATGTCATACCTCCTTGCTTATTAATGATATGGAGATTTCTCGTCTCATGGTTCATTCTCAAAAAATTAAGAAACTTAAGGAAAGGTCTAGGGAGGCAAAAAGAGCTAAGACCGGTAATGGTAACTTCTCGCATTCTAGGTCCAATGGACAAGGTCGTTCTAAGTTTCAACAAAGGTTTTTAGGTCAAGGTTCCTCCAATGCTACTTCTAAGTTTTAAAAAGAGAGGGTGTCTAACCCTAAGCCTCAAGGAGGAAGTGGCAGTGGCTCCTTGTTGCCTACTTGTGCTAAGTGTGGAAGGAAGCATGAGGGCAAGTTTCTAGCGGGTTCCAATGCTTGTTTTGATTGTGGTTAGATGGACCACAAGATAAGAGATTTCCCTTCAGTTTCTAAGAATGATAGAGATAATCATCGAAGTATTCACCCTAATTCTTCATCTGGTCCTAATGGTGCGGGTTCAGATGCTCCTAAGAAAAATAAATTGTATGCACTTCAGACTCGTGGTGAACAAGAGGGTTCTCCCAATGTGGTTACCGGTATGTTGAAAGTCTTCCAATTTGATGTTTATGCTTTACTTGACCCGGATGCTACCTTGTCTTTTGTGACACCATATGTGGCTATGATGATTGATATTCTTCCAGATGTGTTGTTGGATCCTTTTTTTATCTCTACTCTTGTTGGTGATTCTGTGGCTAAGAGGGTCTATAGAAAATGTCCCATCTCCTTGTCCGATAGAGTTATTCTTGTTGATATGGTAGAACTTGATATGCTAGATTTTGATGTTATCCTTTGTATGGATTGGTTGCATGCATGTTATGCTTCTATTGATTGTAGAACCCGTGTTGTCAAATTTGAGTTTCCAAATGAGCCCGTCCTAGAGTGGACAGGGGGATATTATATGCCTAAGGGTCAGTTTGTATCTTGTCTTAGAGCTAGAAAGATGATTTCTAAGGGTTGCATTTATCATCTAGTTAGGGTGAGGGACACAGATTCCGACACCCCTACTCTTATGTCAGTCCCCGTTGTTAATGAGTTTCCAAAAGTATTTCCAGATGATTTACCCTGTATTCATCCCGAAAGGGAAATAGTCTTCGGTATTGACTTCTCCCAGATACACAACCTATCTATATTCCCCCTTATCGAATGGCGCCAACAAAACTAAAGGAGTTGAAAGAGCAGTTGAAAGTTTTTTTGGATAGGGTTTCATCCGCCTAAGTATCTCTCCATAGGGTGCTCCAGTCTTGTTTGTTAGAAAGAAGGATGGTTCTCTCTGTATGTGTATAGAATATCGGCAGTTGAACAAGGTTACCATTAAGAATAAGTACCCAAGGATAGATGACTTGTTTGACCTACTTCAAGGGGCAAGTTACGTTTCCAAGATTGACCTTCAGTCGGGTTATCACCAATTGAGGGTGAAACAAGATGACATTTTGAACATGACTTTTTGAACTCGGTATGGTCATTATGAGTTTTTGATAATGTCTTTTGGTTTGACTAATGCCCCGACGACATTTATGGATTTGATGAATAGGGTGTTTTGACAATACCTCGACATGTTTGTGATTGTGTTCATTGATGACATATGGATCTATTAGTAAGTGAGGGTGAACACGATGGTCATTGAGGATTGTGTTGTGAATTCTCAAGGACGAACAACTTCTTGCAAAGTTTAGCAAATGCGAGTTTTTGTTAAGGTCCGTGGCTTTTCTCGGTCATATTGTTTCGAGTAAGGGTATTGAGTTAGATCCTAAGAAGACATATGCGGTTAAGAGTTGGCCTAGACCTCTATCCCTTTCGGATATTAGAAGTTTCTTGGGTTTTACTGGTTACTACAGAAGGTTTGTTGAGGGATTTTCTTCAATTGCTTCTCCATTGACAACATTGACTCAAAAGAAGGCTAAGTTCATATGGTCTGAAGCTTGTGAAAAGAGTTTTTAGGATTTGAAGGATAGACTTACTTCCGCTCCGGTGTTGACTTTACCAGAAGAGACAGATGGTTTTGTCATTTATTTTGATGCCTCTAGAATTGGGTTAGGATGTGTCCTTATGCAAAATGGGAAAGTCATTTCCCATGCTTCAAGACAACTTAGAATTCATGAAAAGAAATATCCAACCCATGACCTTGAACTAGCGGCGGTTGTTTATGCCTTAAATATTTGGAGGCAATATTTGTATGGTGTTCATGTGGATGTCCTACCGACCACAAGATTTTGCAATATGTTTTTAATCAGAAAGATTTGAATTTTCACCAAAGGAGATGGCTTGAATTATAGAAAGACTATGACTTGAGTGGTCTCTAACACCCCGATAAGGCGAATGTGGTGGCGGATGCTCTTAGTCGATTATCGATGTGTAGTGTTTCTCATATAGAATATAATAACAAAGAGTTGATTTGAGATGTTTATAGATTGGCCCGATTGGGTGTTTGGTTAGTTGATTCTACTAAAAGTGGTGTTACGTTTCACAATGTGTCAAAATCGTCTTTTGTGGTTGATCTGACGGCCAAGTAAGGTCTTGATCCAATTTTGGTTGAATTAAAGGAAGCGGTGCTTAAAAATTCCGTAGAGGCTTTCTCCCAACGGGGAGATGGAGTACTTAGAAATCAAGTGTAACACCTCGGAAAAACGAATAGGTGAAACTAGAGCACGAGTGTGTTGTTGAGTTGATGTGAAGTTTTATGTTGTAAAATGATTTCCTTAGTTTAGGTTGAGGGGTTAAATGTCAAGGTATGACTCCCCAAGGACTAACCAAGGGTCCTTGAGGAGGACCCTAAAGTCTAACCCCAAGGCTGCCCCAAAGAAACCAAAAACTGCCAAATTTTATGATCCACGAATGGGACCCACGGGGAGTAGGTCCCTCCCCGCATCGTGGGGAGGCTCTGTAGGTCAAGACCCCAAAGTGTGAAGTTGCAGGCCTCACACACGGACCAGCAGAAAAGGGCGTGAGTGGACCCACGGTTCGTGGGTCATGGGCTTGGGTCACCACTGCAAAAGCTGTCCAAGATTCGGCCAAGGCTAGGGTCAATCTAGTAAATTCCTAATTAATTAGTTATGAGTTGGGGACAGGTTATATTGTTTTATTTCACTTATTTAAGGCTTTATAAAGTATTAAACTCCCTTTTACAATTCATTATTCCCAAAACTCAAAAATAGAAACTACCTCCTCTACAAATATTCTCTCTCTAGAAACCTCCATTGGAGAAGAATAAGTCAAGGTTTGGAGCTCAAGATTTCATCTCTTCTCTTCAATTTCGTGGATTTTATTCAATATAGGTATGATAGTTTTCATCCTTGGTTAGTTTCCACCCAAGGAGCCCCTTCAAAAGATGATTTCAAAGTTTCCAAAATCCCCCAAAAGTTAGGGTTTCAATCTTTGTCATGGGTTCAATTTATTAACGTTTTCAAAGGTTGAATTGTGATTGAATTCATGAATTAATGGTTTTTTAAGATGGAATTTCCCTATGAACCCCATGATTCCCCCAAAATACTAAATTGTGAATTGTGATTTGGGATTGGTTGATTATGGAAGCATTTGAAGAGATTAAGTCTATATTGATTTATTTTATTGAATTATGTCATTATTAATGCCTAAATTATAGAATTCTAGGTGTGTTGGTGAATTGTGATTCATGGCCTTGAAGGGCAAAGTATGAAAGATTGATGTATGATCATGATATTATGTATGTGTATGTGAATTCAATGAAAGTAATGTGATCATGTCTACAATGGAATTGTGTTATTATTGAATGGTTATTCTCAATTATACACTTATGAATGATGATGTTATATGTGAATGGTTTCTTCAATGTAATGTTACACCTTGAATTCGTAGGCTTAGGGAATCCTCTTATTGTGTAAATGAAAGTAATGTTGATTGATGTACCTTGAATTGGTGGGCTTAGGGCATCCTCTTCTTGTGTAAATGAATGTGATATTGATTGAAGTATCTTGAATTGGTAGGCTTAGGCATCCTCTTCTTGAGTAACTAGTGTATCTTGACTTAATGAACATTAATCGGTAGACCTAATATTGGTAGCCCTTTCATACACTATTAACAATGTATTCTAAGCTTTGTCTTGAATCGGTAGACCTAATGTTGGTAGCCCTTCCAAGAGGAGTCTATGAATGAATGAATGAAAAACCTTGAATCGGTAGACCTAATGGTGGTAGCCCTTTCATGTGTGAAATAATGAACCTTGAATCGATAGACCTAATGGTGGTGGCCCTTTCTTGAGGATTCAATGAGCTATCTTTATAATGTACCTTGAATCGGTAGACCTAATGGTGGTGGCCCTTTCATGTGTATTATACTTTGGGTCGGTAGACCTAATGTTTGTAGCCCTCTCAAGTACAATAATGTTAATGTGATTGAACTACTCTACGGGAATGAAGGCTAAGTATCGAGTGGTTATAGTAAGGCGGAAGCTCTCTCTACGTTAGGCTGGGTTTCAATGAACATCTTTCTTATCCCATAAACATGTGCCCGCATAGGTTATTAGCTAGTGGATCAACCTAAGCTAAAATGTTATCGGTTCTACCTTAGGCAAGTAGACCAACCCTTACGATGTGGGATAGTACATTGGATTCCATGTTAAGCTCACATGGCCTATGTCGGTTAATGCTTATTCCCATCATGTGAGATACGTGCTATGGTTACTTGGGTAGTTCTATGAAGTGTGGGTGGTAGTATGGGATGCCATTCATGCATAGCATGAGTAGGCTTTGAGAGGTCTATGGTGTGATTCTCCAATGTCTTAATGTCTAATGAATGAATGTGTTCTTAATGAAGCTAATGAGAATGTTGACTTAAATGCTTAATGTAAAGACGTATGCTTTACTTGGATTGTAGTATGAGTTACTTTCCTTGTCATGACTTATGAAATGTGAATGTTACTTATGCATGAGTATTGTCTAAAGATGAAAAGTAAGAATGGTAAGTTCATCTATGGTGGCCTCAAGGTGGTACTTAGTATGAATGGTATTATGGGATGCTATTCTTACATTGCACAGGTATAGCTTAGGGTTATCTAAGGTGATGGTCTTATGTGATGTAATGGCTTATATGTTGATATTGACTGTATCTTATGCCTTTTATACTAAAGTTCATGATGTTTCTCAAAATTGGCATATAGCATGGTTTTCAACCAAAATGTCCTTTTTAAGCATGGTTTTTGCATGGCTATTATACTTAGTACATTTCTGTGTGCTAACCCATATTTCTACATTTTTACAAAAGTGTAGGGTTTGGAGACTTGATGTTCTATTCTTGGAAGATAGGTTTCTAAGGAGCAAGGAGTTGAAGATTTGGTGAGTCCTCATAGTTTCGAGGACGAACCCATTATTTCCTTTATGTCTTTTATTTTATGTTTAGAGCTGTTGTATGGGCTATGTCCCAAAGTTTTATTCAAATTGGTGTAGATGGTCTGAGACAAGTATAGAAAGACTTCCGCTTGCTTTTATGAAAATGACTTCGATTATAAAGAAAAAAAATTAAATTCCGCACTATTTCCCTATGTTCTTATGTTATGAATGCTATGAGGCTTGTATGAGGCTCTTCGGAGTCTTGTACACCGAGTCACGTCCAGGGTGTATGCTCGGGTCGTGACAAACTTGGTATCAGAGCACAAGATTTTGGGATGGTTTTAGGATATCTCAAACCACATCTAGTAGAGTCTTGTTCATAGTGTGAAGCGCGCCACATTTATGAATAGGAGGCTATTGGATGTTAGGAAAATCTAACTTCTTCATTCTTCTAGTCGTACCATAGAGCTTAAGTTTCTCTCTCTATTATTCCTTATCCGATGTTCTTTAGGATATGGCCACTTGATGGGCTCAAGCTACAAGGATCGGGGCAGAAAAAAGGTTAGTAGTGATGCCAATCGTGGCAATGTGACTAGGTAGGACTTGATATGGTAAATATAGAAGAAATACTTTGGTATAGATGGGTTGCTTTATGGTTATGTGTGTTGTTGGTAGAAAGTTATGATGAGTTTTGAGGTATGTTGAAAGATTTGATGAATAAGGTGTTTTGGAAATACCTAGATGTGTGAAGTGAGTAGACTCCTCTAAGAAGGGTAGAAGTGTAACTCACCTTGGTTTAGAATCATTTTGTGGGATGAGTGTGAAGGTTTAATGTTGACTTGCTCCGACCTTAGACTTGAAAGAAGTGATGTTTAAAAGAGTTGGCATAGGCTTGCTCCCAAGGGGGAGATAATGTGCTTAGATAGCAAGGTCGGGGAGTGTTCTTGATGTTCATGATTTAGGTTGACTTGAATTCTCACCTTGAGTGGTGTTGGTGGGGTTGTTTGTGAGCAAGAGTTGCTTAATGAGAACCTCCTTAGTTTAGAAGTACCGGTTGGGATCTTAGACCGGCAAGTTAAGAAATAGAAGAGTAAGGAAGTTGTTTCCATGAAAATGTTGAGGAGTAGTACTTTTAGTAAGGGTGCTACTTGGGAGGCCAAGGGCCAATAAGAAGTCCCGATATCCTCATTCTTTTCCTTTCTATTCCTATTCAAGCCTAAGACAAAGAGTTCCTTTTTGGCTTGTTTGATGTTTTGGAGTCATGTGTGATTATGTCTTTCTATGGTCTCCTTACGTTATGCATGTTTTTGATGAATTCATGTTTGAATGAGAAAATGAGTTTTTATGATTTATATTCTTCATGTTAATGTGCATTTAGTATAAGCTGTCTATATTCTTCATGAGGTGAAATGTTGAACATGCCTAAATGTGTTTTTAAGAGTAATTGCATAAATTACTTTATGATGTTATTATGAGCATGCTTTGAGTTGGAGAAGGTAATTCCTCCAATGTTAAGATAAATGTTGAAGCTTTCATGCATAATGAGTTTGTAGATGAAGTTCCTACTTCCTTGTGTTGCATTGAGTATGTTTGAGATGGAGTTGATGTTTCCTCCTAGTTTTGTGCATTGTTTATGATGTTTCATGCATGATGGGCTGCTAGTCTTGAGTCTTTATTTCCCTAAAGTGTTTAAAGTGTCATTCGAGGATGAATGTTCCTAAGGGGGAGGTAATGTAACACCTCGGAAAAATGAATAGGTGAAACTAGAGCCTAATGAGTGTGTTGTTGAGTTGATGTGAAGTTTTATGTTGTAAAATGAGTTCCCGAGTTTAGGTCGAGGGGTTAAACGTCAAGGTACGACCCCAAGGACCAACCAAGGGTCCTTGAGGAGGATCCTAAAGTCTAACCCCATGGCTGCCCCAAAGAAACCAAAAACTGCCAAATTTTATGACCCATGGATAGGACCTACGGGGCATAGGTCCCTCCACGCCTCATGGGGAGGCTCCATAGGTCAAGACCCCAAAGTGTGAAGTTGCAGACCCCACCCATGGACCAGAAATACGAGGCGTGAGTGGACCCATGGTCTGTGGGTCATGGGAATGGGTCACTACTGCAACAACTGTCCAAAATTGGCCAAGGCTAGGGTAAATCTAGTAAATTCCTAATTAATTAGTTATGAGTTGGGGACGTTTTATATTGTTTTATTTCACTTATTTAAGGCTTTATAAATTATTAAACTCCCTTTTACAATTCATTATTCCGAAAACTAAAAAATAGAAACTACCTCCTCTCCAAATATTCTCTCTCTAGAAACCTCCATTGGAGAAGAAAAAGTCAAGGTTTGGAGCTCAAGATTTCGTCTTTTCTCTTTAATTTCGTGGAGTTTATTCAATCAAGGTATGGAAGTTTTCATCCTTTGTTAATTTCCACCCAAGGAGCCCCTTCAAAAGATGATTTCAAAGTTTCCAAAACCCCCCAAAAGTTAAGGTTCCAATCTTTGTCATGGGTTCAATTTCTAAACGTTTTCAAAGGTTGAATTGTGATTGAATTCATGAATTAATAGTTTTTTAAGATGGAATTTCCCTATGAACCCCATGATTCCCCCAAAATACTAAATTGTGAATTGTGATTTGGGATTGGTTGATTATGGAAGAATGTGAAGAGATTAAGTCTATATTGATTTAGTTTATTGAATTATATCATTATTCATGCCTAAATTGTAGTATTATAGGTATGTTGGTGAATTGTAATTCATGGCCTTGAAGGGTAAAGTATGAAGGATTGATGTATGATCATGATGTTATGTATGTGTATGTGAATTCAATGAAAGTAATGTGATCATGTCTACAATGCAATTGTGTTATTATTGAATGGTTATTCTCAATTATACACTTATGAATGATGATGTTATATGTTAAAGGTTTCTTTAATGTAATGTTACACCTTGAATTGGTAGGCTTAGGGCATCCTCTTCTTGTGTAAATGAAAGTAATGTTGATTGATGTACCTTGAATTGGTGGGCTTAGGGCATCCTCTTCTTCTGTATATGAATGTGATCTTGATTGAAGTATCTTGAATTGGTAGGCTTAGGCATCCTCTTCTTGAGTAACTAGTGTATATTGACTTAATGAACATGAATCGGTAGACCTAATATTGGTTGCCATTTCATACACGATTAATAAAGTATGCTAAGCTTTGTCTTAATATAGTAAACCTAATGTTGGTAGACATTCCATGAGGAGTCTATGAATGAATGAATGAAAAACCTTGAATCAGTAGACCTAATGGTGGTAGCCCTTTCACTTGTGAAATGATGAACCGTGAATCGGTAGACCTAATAGTGGTGGCCCTTTATTGAGGATTCAATGAGCTTTCCTTATAATGTACCTTGAATCGGTAGACCTAATGGTGGTGGCCCTTTCATATGTAATGTACTTTGGGTCGGTAGACCTAATGTTTGTAGCCCTCTCAAGTACAATAATGTTAATGTGATTGAACTACTCTATGGGAATGAAGGCTAAGTACCGAGTGGTTATAGTAAGATGGAAGCTCTCCCTATGTTAGGGCGGGTTTTAATGAACATTATTCTTATCCCTTAACTATGTGCTCGCATAGGTTATTAGCTAGTGGGTCTACCTAAGTTAAAACGTTATCGATTCTACCTTAGGCAAGTAGACCAACCCTTACGATGTGGGATAGTACATTGGATTCCATGTTAAGCTCACATGGCCTATGTCGGTTAATGCTTATTCCCATCATGTGAGATACGTGTTATGGTTACTTGGGTAGTTCTATGAAGTGTGGGTGGTAGTATGGGATGCCATTCATGCATAGCATGAGTAGGCTTTGAGAGGTCTATGGTGTGATTCTCCAATGTCTTAATGTCTAATGAATGAATGTGTTCTTAATGAAGCTAATGAGAATGTTGACTTAAATGCTTAATGTAAAGATGCATGCTTTACTTGGATTGTATTATGAGTTACTTTCCTTGTCATGACTTATGAAATGTGAATGTTCCTTATGCATGAGTATTGTCTAAAGAGGAGAAGGAAGAATGGTAAAATAATCTATGTTGACCTCAAAGTGGTACTTAGTATGAATAGTATTATGGGATTCCATTCTTACATTGCACAAGTACAACTTAGGGTTATCTAAGGTAATGGTCTTTTGTGATGTAATGGCTTATATGTTTATATTGATTGTATCTTATGCCTTTTATACTAGAGTTCATGATGTTTCTCAAAATTGCCACATAGCATGGTTTTCAACCAAAATGTCCTTTTTAAGCATGGTTTTTGCATGACTATTATACTTAGTACATTTCTGTGTGCTAACCCATATTTCTACATTTTTACAAAAGTGTAGGGTTTAGAGACTTGATGTTCTATTCTTGGAAGATAGGCTTATAAGGAACAAGGAGTTGAAGATTTGGTGAGTCCTCATAGTTTCGAGGACGAACCCATTATTTCCTTTATGTCTTTTATTTTATGTTTAGAGCTTTTGTATGGGCTATGTCCCAAAGTTTTATTCAAAGTGGTGTAGATTGTTTGAGACAAAGTATAGAAAGACTTCCGCTTGCTTTTATGAAAATGACTTCGATTATAAAAAAATGTTTAAATTCCGCACTATATTTTTATGTTCTTATGTTATGAATGCTATGAGGCTTGTATGAGGCTCTTCAGAGTCTTGTACGCCGTGTCATGTCCGGGGTGTAGGCTTGGGTCATGAAATCAAGGTTGGTTGTGTGTTCCTAATGTTGATGACTTGAGAGAGCAGATCTTGTCAGAAGCCCATAGTTCTCGGTATTCCATTCACCCGGTAGCCACCAAGATATTGTAATACCCCGAAAACTAGTAGACCAAACTAGAGCCTCAAACTAGGGTTCTATAGTTTGATGTTGAGGATTAGAATCGTAGATGAGACTTCCCATGCATAGAATGAGGGGTTTAGTGGTTTAACGTCAAGGTACGTGTTAGCCTCGAGTATAGAAGACCACCTAGGGTTTGGCTGAGGGTAGCAAGGGCAAGTGCCAGGGCAAGGGGGCAAAGCCTAAGCCAAAGGCCAAGGCTGCCCAACCTTGGGCAAGCACTGCCCAAGGTCCACGACCACCTTCATGACCAGTGGTCTTGATCATGGTCCATGAAGGGGATCGTGAAGACCCTTTAGGTTTGTGGGAGGCAATGCATTGGGGCCTAGCTACTGCCTAAGAGACCACGACCATCACCACGGATTTTTGGTCGATCGTGGGAGGTCTCGTGGTCATGCCTTAGTTTTTTTGAGGCAAAGACTCATTGGCCAAGCCACTGCCTAAGGGACCACGGACAGGACCACAGCTCGTGAGTCCAGTCGTGGTGCCTGGCACCATGGCTACTAAATGACGGTCAAAATAGGAAATTCCTTTTTAATTAGTTTGAAGTAGGGGTCGTTTTATATGTACTTTATACACCTATATAAAGTATTTTAAGCCATTAACCACCCCAACTAAGTCATTAATTCCAAAACTCCAAAAGAACCCAGAGTTTTGCTTTCAAATATTTCTCTCTCTAGAAAACCCAAGAAGAAGAAATCCCTCCATAATAGAAATCTTAGTAGGGATTTGAATCAAGGTATGTTTAGCTTATTCATCTATCGGTTCTTCCACCCATAGAGTCCCCAAGAAATCCCCCAAAATTTGTGAAGAAGAACCCCAACCTAAGCTAGGGTTTCTTCTAATGTGGGGGTTTAGTTGGGTATGACTCCAATTGATTGGATAATACTTATTAATGATTAATTTAGTGTTGATTCATGATATTATGATAAATTTATGTGAATTCCATGGTTAGCCCTAGATTCTAGTTATGTGGGTTTACGCCATGAAATGTGAAATTGAAGGTTCTAAGGTGATCTTCTAGAATAGATGTTATGGAAAGGTAATTTACAAGAATAAAAGCATGTGAACATTAATTGATACTAGATTTATGAATGTATGATAGATCATGAATTGTATTGATTGAATTTGGGACTTTATGATGAATTATGACTAAAATTACCTATGACTAAGGCTTGTGATTTTTATGTCTTGTGATCTAAACAAATATGATGATTGTAGAGTAAATATTAAGAGTAGGGCTTGAAATAAAAGATGATGATCACTAAGGCTTATAGAGTAAGTCTAAATGATGAGATAGTTTACATAAAATTGGTATACAAAATATATAGAGTTGTCGTGGAAGGCTTTTACCCACATGACCTACCTAGAACTATATGAATGCATGTATGTAGAATGTGAAAGGTCTTCTCACATAGAATGGTGCTAGATTGAAGGGTTAATCAACTAAAATGAATCAAAGAATATTAGAATAGAATAGCTTGAAGTTGTGACATAAGATCCCTTCATGTATAGCTTGTTTTAGTAGAATGAGTTAGGAGTTTTAATGGTAGCTTGGGATTGAGGAATTATACTCTCCTAAGGTTAGCTTGAATTAACATTTGTAGGATGCTTTTCATGGTAGCTTGAATTAGAGTAGGCATGATAGCCTAGGATTCAAGATGTATACTCTCCTAAGGGTAGCTCGAACTAGCATTGTTAGAATACCTTTATGGTAGCGTGACTTGGTTAGGCCAAGACCATTTCATGGTAGCTTAGGATTGAGACATCATACTCTTCTAAGGGGTAGCTTAGGATTTGAGGATTCATACTCTCCTAAGGGTAGCTTAGGGTTGAGGATTCATACTCCCCTAAGGGTAGAATGCATTCTATTGAATGTTTGCATGGAAGCTTGGTTGGGTTAATTGTACTCTTCCTTGTATAGCTTGGGTTGCATGATAGTGTGTTTTCCCATGGTAGTTAGGTCTACCCTTGTAAGGTGCTATTCTTTGGTAGTCTAGAATGATAAATAGTAAGCATTGAGTAAGATAGACTAAGGAAGTACTTAGTGTGAATGGTAATATGGGATGCCATTCATACATGGCACAAGTATGACTTGAAGCTACTTATGAAGTGTTCTCTTATGTGATGTATGCTTAGCTTAGATTGTTGCTATAGTTGCCTTCCATGATATGATTGACTTAAGTTGATAGTTCTTTGTCTATATGAAGTAGGTCAAAGATGACACCTATAGATGGTAAATATGAATAGGGTGACTTCAAGGATATGCTTAGTGAGTGTGGTATTATGGGATGCCACCCATGCATTGCACTAGTGTGCTTTGAGGTTACTTAGGAGTATAGTGCTCTTATGATATGAAAATCTATGTCTTGACTATGAATGTGGACTATGCCCAAGAACGACAAAAAAAGGGTGCTTATTGTGAATGGTAATATGGGATGCCGTTCATGCATTGCAGAAGTATGCTTTGAGGTGGCTTGTGTGGTAGTTATCTTATAATATGAAAGACTAAGGGTTGGAGAATGTTAGTATGAAGGTCTAAGTAACGACTATGCCATGAACATGATTTATCTCCTATGCTCATTACCTATGTCTTATGTTGACTTATGATTATATGATGCTTATGTTGGAGATTATGCTATGACTATGTTATTATCTCTTATGCTTATGTCTTATGTTGACTAACCTTTTTGAGATGCTCTTATGATGTTATTCTAGCTATCATACTTGGTACATTTTGTACTAACGCATACTTTGCCTACATTCTAATCAAGTGTAGGGTTTCGGAGATTGAGTTCCTTTGGAGGCTAGGTTTCTAAGGAGAAAGAAGAGTTGAAGATTTGGTGAGTCCTCATAGCTTCGAGGACAAACCCATTATTTATATAATGTTATTTATTTATGTTTTAGACTTTTGTATGGGCTACGTTCCAAGAGTTTTATTCAAGAGATTAATAGATGGTTTGAGACAAAAGTGTAGTAAAGACTTCCGCTTGCTTTATGAAAAATGTTTTCGATCATATGGATAAAAGTTTTTAAATTTTTTGTACTTTTGTATTATCTTATGTTATGATATGCTAAGGGCTTGTATGAGACCCCTTCGAGATCAAGTACGCCATGTTACTCCTAGGGTGTACCCTTGGGTCGTGACAAACTTGGTAATCAGAGAACAAGGTTTAGAATGGTTCTAGGATTGTCTCAAACCACGTCTAGTAGAGTCTTGTTCATAAATGTGAAGCGCACTACATTTATGAATTGGAGGCTATTGGATGTTTAGGAAATCTCACTTCTTCATTCTCTTAGTTATGCCATAGAGTTTGGCTTTATTAGCCCCTTCTTGTAATCCGTTCCCGTTGATTTTCAGGGTATGGCTAATACAAGGGCAAATGCTAGGAGAGAAGAGGAAGGCAATGAGAAGCAAAAGGTTCTTCTCCAAGTTCCATACCAAGCTCCTCCTCAAGCCCCAAATGACCCTCCAGTTGAGAATGTCACTCTTGCGGAGTTTAGGGATTCTATGCAATTGTTGGTTCAAGCCTTTATTGCACAAGCTAATAGAGAGGTTGTGGCTCTGGCAAACCCAATAAAGGGGATGGCTGCTTCTAGAGTGAGTTTTTGAGGATGAATCCTCTGGAGTCTAGTGGCTCCCAGGTGGAAGAGGATCTGAATGGGTTCATAAGGGAGGTTTATAAGGTGTTAGCTATCATAGGGGTGACTTCAATAGAGAAAGCGGAGTTAGCCGCTAATCAGTTAAAAGATGTTTCCCAAATATGGTATGAGCAATGGCAAGATGCTAGGCCGGTAGAGGTGGGTCCTATAGAGTGGGAAGCATTTAAGTCAAATTTTCTTGATAGGTTCTTTCCCCAGGAGTTGAGGGAATCTATGATGGAAGAGTTCATCAATCTTAAACAAGGTAACGTGAGTGTTAAGGAGTATGCCTTGAAATTTATTCTTTTGTCTATGTATATGCCTTGAAATTTATTCTTTTGTCTATGTATGCTCCATCTTTGGTAGCAAGTCCAAGGGACATGATGAGTAGGTTTATGATGGGGCTGTCCGATATAGTAGAAGAAAAATGTTGTACGGCAATGCTTGTTGATGATATGGATATCTCACGCATCTTGGTGTTTGCCCAACAAATGGAAGAGTCAAAACTCAAAAAAGAGAAGGCTAGGGAGAAAAAGAGGTCTATGATGGATAATGATAAGTCCTTTCATGATGGGTCCGATGGACATGGTCATTCTAGGAATCGACAAAAGTTTTCTGGACAAGGCATTTCTAATGCTCCTAACATAAGGATGAGAGAGTGTCTACCCCGAGGCCACGAGGGATAAGTAATGAGTCCCTATGTCCCACTTGTGCTAGGTATGGTAAGAGTCATGAGGGTGGGTGTTTGGCGGGTAGAGAAGGTTGCTTTAATTGTGGTGAGAGTGGCCACATGAAGAAGGATTGTCCAAAGGCAAAGGCTACAAGAAGAGAGGGTTAGCAAGTTGCCACTAGTAGTGGGGATGTGGAACCTCAAAAGAAGAATAGGTTTTATGCTCTCCAATCTAGAGAAGAACAAGAGTGATCTCCTCATGTCCCTTCCGGTATGTGTTTTATGCTTTAGTAAATTTCTGGATTTCTTGTCTTTTGTTACTTGTTATATTGGACTTGAAGTTGTCTCTAGTAGGAATTATGTTTAGAAGAGATTGAGTAGACTTACTCCCAAGGGGGAGATATTGTGCCTATCTAATAAGGATATTGTGTGATTATGTGTTGCCATGATTTCCTTATATATGCATGTTCATGAAAATGCTTAGGTCTTGTTAGAAATGACTTATATGCATTGTTTTGCCTCATATTGTAGTGCATTTGAGTCAATTTGCATATAGACTTCATGAGATGAATGAATGAGCATGCCTTAGTTTGGAGTTGAAAGATTCCTCCTTAAATAAATGACTTTTGTGAGTAAATTGCATTTAGGCTCCATGAATGTGTGTTGAGCATGTTTTAGCTAGGAGATGTTAGTTCCTACTTGAAAATGAATAGATATGGAATTTCATGCATTTTGGGTTGTTAGGTGTAGTACCTACTCCCTTGTGTTGCATTGAGTATGCTTAGCTTGGAGTTGCAATTTCCCTCCTTGGTTGTGTTCATTTAGATGTATTGCATGCATGATGGGCTGCTAGTCTAGAGTCATTTCCTTTAAGAAGTGTTTCGAATCGTCATTCGAGGATGAATGTTCCCAAGGGGGAGATATTGTAATACCCCGGAAACTAGTAGACCAAACTAGAGCCTCAAGCTAGGGTTCTAGAGTTTGATGTTGAGGATTAGATTCATCGATGAGACTTCCCGTGCATAGAATGAGGGGTTTAGTGGTTTAAAGTCAAAGTACGTGTTAGACCTCGTAGTATAGAAGACCACCTAGGGTTTGGTTGAGGGTCGCAAGGGCAAGTGCCAAGACAAGGGGGCAAAGCCTAAGCCAAAGGCCAAGGCTGCCCAACTTTGGTCAAGCACTACCCAAGGTCCACGACCACCTTCATGACCAGTGGTCTTGACCACGGTCAATGAAGGGGCTCATGAAGACCCTTTAGGTTTGTGGGAGGCAAGGCATTGGGGCCTAGCTACTGCCTAAGAAACCACGACCATCACCACTGATCGTGGGGATCTCGTGGTCATGCCTTAGTTTTTTTGAGGCAAAGACTCATTGGCCAAGCCACTGCCTAATGGAAAACGGATAGGACCACGGCTCGGGGTATTGACCAAGGCTTGTGAGTCCAGTCGTTGTGCCTGGCACCATGGCTGCCAAATGAGGGTCAAAATAGGAAATTCCTTTTTGATTAGTTTTAAGTGGGGGTCGTTTTATAAGGAATTTATACACCTATATAAAGTATTTTAAGTCATAAAGTACCCCAAATAAGTCATTAATTCCAAAAACCCAAAACATCCCAATGTTCTTCCTCTCAAATATTTCTCTCTCTAGAAAATCCAAGAAGAAGAAGAAGAAGAAGAAGGAGAAGAAGAAGAGGAAGCTAGGTCGAAATCCCTCCATAGTAGGAAGCTTAGTAGGGCTTTGAATAAAGGTATGTTTAGCTTATTCATCTATGGGTTCTTCCACCCATAGAGTCCCCTAGAAATCACTAAAATTTCTGAAGAAGAACCCCAATATAAGCTAGGGTTTCTTCCAATGTGTAGGTTTAGTTGGGTATGATTCCAATTGGTTGGATAATACTTATTTATGATTAATTTAGTGTTGATTAATGATATTATGATGAATTTATGTGAATTCCATGGTTAACCCTAGATTTGAGTTATGTGGGTTTATGCCATGAAAGGTGAAATTGAAGGTTCTAAGATGATATTCTAGAATAGATGTTATGTTTAAGTAATTTACAAAAATAAAAGCAAGTGAAAATAAATTGATACTAGATTTATGAATGTATGATAGATTATGAATTGTAGTGATTGAATTTGGGACTTTATGATGAATTATGACTAGAATTGCCTATGACTAAGGCTTGTGATTATTATGTCTTGTGATCTAAAAAATATGATGATTGTAGAATAAAGCTTGAGACTAGGGATTGAAATCAAAGATGATGATCACTAGGGCTTATAGAGTAAGTCTAATATGATGAGATAGCTTGAATAAAATTGGTATACAAAATAGATAGAGTTGTGGTGGAAGGTTTTTACCCACATTACCTACCTAGAACTATATGAATGCATGTATGTAGAATGTGAAAGGTCTTCTCACATAGAATGGTGCTAGATTGAAGGGTTAATCACCCAAAATGAATCAAAGCATGTTAGAATATAATAGCTTGAAGTTGTGACATATGATCCCTTCATGTATAGCTTGTTTTAGTAGCATGAGTTAGGAGTTTTCATGGTAGCTTGGAATTGAGGAATTATACTTTCCTAAGGTTAGATTGAATTAGCATTTGTAGGATGCGTTTCATGGTAGCTTGAATTAGAATAGGCATGGTAGCCTAGGATTGAGGATCTATACTCTCCTAAGGGTAGCTTGAACTAGAATTGTTAGAATGCCTTCATGGTAGAATGACTTGGTTAGGCCAAGTCCATTTCATGGTAGCTTAGGATTGAGACATCATACTCTCCTAAGGGGTAGCTTAGGATTTGAGGATTCATACTCTCCTAAGGGTAGCTTAGGGTTGAGGATTCATACTCCCCTAAGGGTAGCATGAATTATGTTGAATGTTTGCATGGTAGCTTGGTTGGGTTAATTGTACTCTTCCTTGTATAGCTTGGGTTGCATGATAGTGTGTTTTCCCATGGTAGTTAGGTCTACCCTTGTAAGGTGCTATTCTTTGGTAGTCTAGAATGATAAATAGTAAGCATTGCGTAAGATAGACTAAGGAAGTACTTAGTGTGAATGGTAATATGGGATGCCATTCATATATGGCACAAGTATGACTTGAAGCTACTTATGAAGTGTTCTCTTATGTGATGTATGCTTAGCTTGGATTGTTGCTATAGTTGCCTTCCATGATATGATTGACTTAAGTTGATAGTTCCTTGTCTATATGAAGTAGGTCAAGGATGACACCTATAGATGGTAAATATGAATAGGGTGACTTCAAGGATATGCTTAGTGTGTGGGGTATTATAGGATTCCACCTATGCATTGCACAAGTGTTCTTTGAGGTTACTTAGGAGTATATATAATGCTTTTATGATATGAAAACCTAAGTCTTGACTATGAATATGGACTATGCCCAAGAATGACAAAAAAGGGGTGCTTAGTGTGAATGGTATTATGGGATGCCGTTCATGCATTGCACAAATATGCTTTGAGGTGGCTTGTGAAGTAGTTCTCTTATAATATGAAAGACTAAGGGTTGGAGAATGTTAGTATGAAGGTCTAAGTAAAGACTATGCCATGAACATGATTATCTCCTATGCTCATTACCTATGTCTGATGTTGACTTATGATTATATGATGCTTATGTTGGAGATTATGCTATGACTAAGTTATTATCTCTTATGCTTATGTCTTATGTTGACTAACCATTTTGAGATGCTCTTATGATGTTGTGCTAGCTATCATACTTGGTACATTTTTTACTAATGCATACTTTGCCTATATTCTAATCATATGTGGGGTTTTGGAGATTGAGTTCTTTTAGAGGCTAGGTTTCTAAGGAGCAAGAAGAGTTAAAGATTTAGTGAGTCCTCATAGCTTGGAGGACAAACCCATTATTTCAATAATGTCATTTTTTTATATTTTAGACTTTTGTATGGGCTACGTCCCAAGAGTTTTATTCAAGAGTTTAATACATAGTTTGAGACAAAACTGTAGTAAAGACTTCCGCTTGCTTTATGAAAAATGTTTTCGATTGTATGGATAAAAGTTTTTAAAATATCCATACTTTTGTATTATCTTATGTTATGAAATGATAAGGGCTTGTTTGAGACCCTTTCGGGGTCAAGTATGCCATGTTACTCCTAGGGTGTACCCTTGGGTCGTGACACCACGCCTCGTGGGTCAGCCCACGCCTCGTAGGTGAGGGGCGTAGGTCAAGCCCCTGAGAACCTAGTGTCCGAGCCCAGATCACGCTTCACCAGAATGGGTCGTGGGTCCAACCACAGTCTATCAGTGAAGGGTCGTGGGTCAAGGCCTGCAAACCAAGCCACATGACCTCAGACCACAGATGGACAGCACGCTATGTGAGTCCATCCATGGACCGTGGTCGTGCAGTCGTGGATGAGGCCTGTAATTGTTAAAAAGCAGATTCACTTAGGGGAATTATGGGGATTTCCTATATTTAAGTGGGATTAAGTGACATCATTTTATACATTAATAAAATACCTATATAATGTTTTTAAGTCACTAAACTAAATCATCTTCCCCATAGTTCCAAATCCCAAAAGAAAGACCCAAACCCTCTCCAAAAAATCCTCTCTCTAGAACTCCAAGGAGGAAAAAGAAGAAAGTGAAAGCTAGGGTTGAAGGATCAAGATTTTCTACTCAAATTCGTAGGGTTTCTTCATCAAGGTATGGTAGTCCTTCATCCATGGAGTCCCTCCAAACTCAATTTCAAAACTAGTAATTCCCCAAAAGCTAGGGTTTTACTCCAAGTCATGAATTACTTTATTTTATGATTGAATCGATGATTTATTATTGTTTTTATTTTAAAATCCCCAAGAATCCATGAAATCCCCATATTCCCAATTTATGACCTTGTGATGTGGGTGAATTGATGAAAGAAGGATATGATGAGATTATGCTTGTAGTAATTGAGATATTTGAATTATGTTATTATCCATGTCTAATGTAGTAATTCTATATGTATTGATTGAGATGAGCTTTGACCTTTGAAAAGGCAATATATGATGTAATGCATGAATTGTGAAGGTTATGTATATGCTTTAAGAACACTTTGAGAGTTAAGTGTGCACGATTATGATGATGTTGTTGTATTGATCGAAAGGCTATTCTCGTGAACACATAATGTGAAAGGTTTTCCCACATGATGATGATTCTAAGGTTGAAAGGCTATTTCACCTAATTAAATCTAATGTTATATGTGGAAATGGACGGTGGAAGGTTATTATCACGCATGATCTAATGAGCTATCTTAATGAAACAAATTATGACTTAATGAGTACTCCTTGGGAAGAATGCTTAGCACCAAGTGGATATTGATTATGAGATGGAAACCTTTCCGTGAGAAAGGCCGGGTTTCTAGAAGTAATCTCTTGAGATGGAAACCTTTCCATGAGAAAGGTCGGGTTTGTGGTAACAATCTCCCTATCCCATAAACTATGTGCCCCTATAGGTATTTATCTAGTGGATCCACCTAAAAGCTAATATGATGATGGTCTAACCTTAAGAAAGTAGGACAACCCTTTTCGGTGTGGGTAACACCGGATTCCATGTTAAGCTCACATGGTTTATGTCGGTTAAGGATCATTCCCATTATGAACAAGAAGATGAATTATGAACTATGGTTACTCAAGAAGCTTTACTTAGCATAGGTAGGATTATGGGATCTTATTCATGCATTGCACAAGTAGACTTTGACGGTACTTATGGTATGTTTCACTTATGATATGATGATCTATGTAAAGAATATGCTTATGACTTATGTTTCCTCTTTAATCTTCAAAGTGATGTTTTAACTTAGTAAATTGCATGCATCCAACTAAAATGTCCCTTTTTGCATGTCTTCAAGGTTTTTATGCATGACTATCATACCTAGTGCATTTTTGTACTAATCCATATTTTCCTACATTTTTCCCAAGTGTAGGGTCCGGTTCTCAAGGTGGTCCCCATTGTGGATAGAGCTTGGAATAGATCATTCTCCTTGCTTGTTTGGTGAGTCCTCATGATTCGAGGATGGATACTATCACTGTAGTGTCATTCTTGTATTTCCACATTTGGATTATGTTGTTTTAGGGCTGTGACCCTATTTTGATTCAAGTATGGTAATAGATGGCTAATTGAGAGAAGTCTAGATGTCACACACGGAAAACTAGTAGGTGAAACTAGAGCCTTACGTGAGAGTTTTTTAGTTTGATGTGGGGTTTAGAAGTGTAAAATGGTTTCCTGAACTTAGGTTGAGGGGTTTAGGGGTTAAATGTCAAGGTATGACCCCCCAAAAGACCAACCAAGGGTCCTTGAGGAGGACCTTAAAGCCTAACCCCCAAGACCCCAAAATTTGCCAAAACTGTCCAAAAGAGGGCCACATACGGATGGCACCTACAGCCAGTAGGTGGACCCACATCCCATAGGTGAGGGTCGTGGGTCAGGCCCTCAAAGTTAGGTTGCAGGTCTTGACCTATGGACCTACAGGACGTCCAGAAGGCAAACCTACAGATTGTAGGTTCCAGGCGTAGGTAATGCCTGCAACAAGCTGCCTAGACTAGGCCAAGGGAGGGGTATTTTAGATAATTCCTTTTGAGGTTATTTTGAAGTGAGGTCGTTTTATATTGATTATTTAGACTTATATAAGTACTTTTAAGTCATTAACCACCTCATATATTTCATAAATCTCAACTACCCAAATCATAACCACCTTTACCCCCCAAAGTCTTCTCCCAAAAACTCAATTGAAGAAGAAGAAAAAGATCATGAAGGAGGGGGCTTTCTCACAATATTTTGGTTGGATTTATTCATCTAAGGTATAGTAGTCTTGATTCATGGAAATATTTCTTCCATGGAGCCTTCAAACTTTCAATTTCAAAGAAGAAAATTCTCCAAAACCTAGGGTTTCACTCCAAGTCATGGATTCTTCCTAAAAACGTTTTCGATAATTTAATTGGCATATATTATGAATTAATTGTTATTTTATGGTGGTTTTATGATAAAATATCCCATGAATCCATGATTTTCCCATAACCCTAATTTATGACTTTGTGATGTGGGTGAATTGTAGTAAGATGAATATTATGGAATTATTCTTGTAGTGGTTTAATTACTTGAATCATGTTAATATCCATGCCTAATTGTAGTAATTCTAGGTGTGTTGGTGAATTATGATTCATGGTCCTTTAAGGGCAAATTGTGAGATTTTCTATAATCATGATGCTTATGTACATGCTTTGTGAATATATTGAAAGTAATGTGATCATGACTATAATGCAATTGTGTTGTTTTTGAAAGTCTATTTTCAATTATACACTGGTAAATGATGATTACATGTTGTGAAGGTTTCCTCAATATATAATGTACCTTGAATTGGTAGGCTTAGGGCATCCTCTTCTTGTGTAACTAAAGGTATCTTGACTTAATGAACCTTGAATTGGTAGGCCAATGGCATCCCTTTCATAAATGATTAATGAAGTATTCTAGGATTTGTCTTGAATCGGTAGACCAATGGTAGCCTTTTCATGATGAGTCTATGAACTACCATAATGATGAACCTTGAATCGGTAGACCAAATAGTAGCCCTTTCATGAGGATTCAATGAGCTATCCTAATAATGTACCTTGAATTGGTAGGCTTATGGCACCCTTTCATGTGTTTAATAATGTACCTTGAATCGGTTGGCTAATGACACCCTTTCATGTGTGTAATAATGTACCTTGGGTCGGTAGGCCAATGGCATCCCTCTCATGTGTAATAATGTTAAAAGAGAATGAACTACTCTATTGGAATTTAATGTTTAGCACCAAGTGGATATTGTAAGGTTAAAGCTCTCCCCATGTCAGGCCGGGTTTCTATTAACACCTTCCTCATCCCATAACTATATTCCCACATAGGATATTTGCTAGTGGATCCACCTAAGCTAAAATATTACCGGTCCTACCTTAGGCAAGTATACCAACCCTTTACGCTGTGGGATAGACACCAAATTCCATGGTTTGCTCACATGGTCTATGTTGGTTAGGGCTTATTCCCATCATGTGAGTTATATGCTATGGTTACTCAAGAGGTTCTATGAAGTGTGGGTGGTAGTATGGGATGCCATCCATGCATTGCACGAATTGGCTTTGAGAGTGGCTATGGCGTGTTTCTTGAATTAAACCAGTTTCTTATTGTTGGTATTTCGAATATTTTTTCTACGCTTAGGTCTAATTCTTTTCCTTTTATTTGTTCAAATATACTATTATCAAATATTATTTTTTATTCTAAAGATTCTTCGTCTTGATGTTCTTCTTTAGTTATTATTTGTATATCTGTTTCAGTCATTTGTTATATTATAGAATTCATTATCTGATTCCATTTCTATATCGTTATCCATTTCATTTTCTGATACTTTATATATGCTATCTTCACTTTCTAATTCATAATCTATGTATTCTCTCTGCATATATTTTTCATCGTCTATTATTATATCTGATATTTGTTTTTTCTTTGGATTTTTAGGTAATTTACAATATTTAGCTATGTGTCCTAATTTTCCACAATTATAACAAGTACATTCCGTTAGTTTTCTCTTTGGTCTATATGGCCTTTTGGTTTTGTAGTATTTTACATAGTATCTTCTTCTCAGTTTTTTATATTTATATTTTGATCTGTATTTTTTATTATATTTCTTTCTATAGTATATGTCTGTACATCCAAATTGGGGTGCTGTTTTATTTTTGCAACATGCTAAGTTTTTTACTAATATTTTTTCCATTTTTATTTCTTCTTTATGTTTTTCACACAGTTCTATAAACCAT
>JAJOOE010016922.1:0-21767 GCA_036250405.1 Solanum raphanifolium
TTTTGATAAACAAAAACATTAGCACATGTCCTCCCGATTCCCCCCCCCCCCCCCCAAATATTATTTTTAATACCATGTATAATAATATTAACTACTCCTTATTTTTATGATAATTTATAAATATAATTTATTTATTTAACTAATTTTTATGTTTATTTATATTTTTATTTATTACAAATTCTCTTTTACTTTAACAAACTTAAGATGGAAATTCTATTTTTAAGCTACATAAGAAAAAAGTTTAATTTTTAAATACATATGGTACAATAGTAGGAATGCACACACAAATTTTTTTAAGTTAAATAAGATGAAAATTTTATTTTTTTAAAAATGAATAATTGAAGCTTGCAAAGTAACTATAAAAAAAAAGAACTAAATAAAGTAAAGGGTAATTTTGTAAACAAACAACTTGTTTTTAAAATTTATGCAATGCATATTATTTTGAATTCAACAAACCAAACAATCATAAAAAATAACCTCATCATAAGTTCATAATTAATCTCAGCATAACTTATCGCATCTGTAACACCCCGTACGAACTAGTAAGACCTAGCTAAGGCTTGACTAAATCTAACAGGTTGAACTAGAACCTCACATGTTAGTTTATAGTAGTAAACTTATTTAAATGATTAAAAATGGCTATTGAAGTTAGTTTGGTGATTTTAGAGGTCAAACGTCAAGAAACGACCATGACGTCCGGAAACTAGTCATTTGAACTAGTGAGTTGTAAGGGTCTTGTCATTGAAGTTTTGAGTGTTGTTTGAGGGTGAAAACTTGTAGAAAATACTCTCACACTTAGATGGGCATGTTTAGGGGTTAAACGTTCGGGTACGACTCCCCAAGGACCACCCAAGGGGTCCCTTGAGGAGGACCCCAACATCTGCCCAAAAGTTGTCAAAACAGCTTCACCTACGAGACCCAAACTACGGCCAGTAGACTGGTCTACGGACCGTAAGTCATGGTCGTAGCTTGGGGGATTTTAGCTCCCCATAGTGTAGTCTCTAAATGGAACTACGGAGGGACAGAACGAGTTGTAACTCCACCTACGGTCCGTAGGTGGAGGGTCGTAGGTGCTGCCAATTTCCAGCCTTTTAGTTGTAAGTTGGTGATTGGGAGTTAAGTTGGTTAATTATTTAAGGGCTTAGGGGGTTGGTTAGTTAGTTGATTAATCACCTTTATAAGCTAGCAAGACCCTAATCTAAGCCTTCAAAACAGTCCCCAAAACAAGTCCCCTAAAGACAGTTTTTAATGATTTAGTTTTAAGTTAAGAATTTAGAGTCAACTTCAAATGGTCTTATCTCATAGCTCAAAACGAATTAGGTGGGCCATTACCTATCCAATTAAAGGTCTCTGAGTCCTCTTTCCAACGCCACCGAGTTTGCCTAATTCCGATCTTGGAGTAAAAAGTCATTAACCCATTATAACTTAGAGACCCAAATCAAACCCAATTCCCTCCCTCTCAAATATTTCTCTCTCTACAAGTTCCTCCATTGAAAAACAAAGAAGGAGATCAACTAGGGCTTGAAGATGGAGTCTTTTTCATGGGGTTTTGATGAGAATCTACACCTAAGGTATGGAAGTTCTTGATTCTTGATTAGCTATCACCAGGAAGCTCTTTCAAATAGGTTTTTCAAAGTTCCCCAACTTCTAGGTTTTCAATCAAATTCGTGGGTTTCTTTTTAAAATCGATTCCACTGATTTATAATGGTTGTTTATGATATATATATATATATATATATATGAGTAATTGTGGATTAATTCATGTAATGTTTATTGTTTTTGAACAATTCCCCACAAGACCCATGGTTTCCCTTTTTTCTCAATTCTAAACCCTAGCATGTATTGAATGTTGATTGAATGATGTTAATTTAGTATGTTTACATGTAATTCATTATTGTATTGTGATATTATCCTATATGATGAATGAATATCAAGAAAATAGGGTTGAATCTTGAAGAAGGTCATGAAGGTTATGAATGAAGGATTTCAATTTGATGAATAGTCTTCTATTGAATTGTTGATCTACTTATGATGGAGATGTTTACTTGATTTGTTGGTTATGGTGTTGAGTTATGATTCCTCTTCCCTATAACCCTAGTTATAATCAAGCATGTTATGATGTGAACATGAAAGTTGTGAGATGATTATGAATGTGTTGTTATGTTGAATAAGAAGCAATTCTCATGAACACTATACGACTATGATATGAAAGAATATTCTCACATGATGTTGGTTTTATGATGAAAGGCTATTCTCATCTTTGTAACCTTGAGCTATATCATATACAAGGGAGTGAGTCCCTAAGATGTTCTTTATAAACTAATGCCTAAGTAAAGACTTAAAAATTACTTAATGGGGAGTTTGAGCTTAGCACCGAGAGGATATGTATATGGGATAGGACTCCTTCACCAAGGTGTAAGGTTTCCACAAGAAAGGTCTCATGAGGTGGAAACTACAATGCTATTTAGCATAAAGAGGGTTTCTAGAAGCAACCTCCTTATCCCTTAACTATGTGCCACCATAGGATTTTTAGCTAGTGGATCCACCTAGATGCTACGATGTACCAATGTTCTACCTTGGCAAAGTTGAACACTCTCTTTTCGGCGTGGGAGGAAGACACCGGATTCCATGGTAGCTCCCATGGTCTATGTCGGTTATGGCAAAGTCTCCCAATTATGTAAGAAGGAACTAATGAATGAAAACAACTATGAAAAGAGATATGAACTCTAACTAGGGCTTCTTGAAGGGTACTACTTAGTATAGGTAAGGGTATGGGACTTTACCTAGACATTGCACAAGTGGGTTCTTTGAGGAGTTCTTGTGTGAGTCCCTTATGTATGGCAACTGATGAAGTATGAAGTAAAGATGACTTCACTTACTATGTATTATGAATATGCATGTGGATTACACTTATGACTTCTTGATAGCTTTGCTTAGTATATGTGGGGGGGGGGGGGTATGGGACTTCATATGTGCATTGCACAAGTGAACTTGTGAAGGGGTTATGAGGGTGGTTTACTTACGATATGAAGTACATGAAAAATGACTAAGATGTATGATATGAATATGTTGCATGAACTATGACTAATGACTCCTATAGGAGATCTACTTAGTATGAGGGGTATTATGGGATGCCACTCATACATGGCACAAGCAGACTTCTAAAGTAGCCATGGTGTAGTTCCATTTTATTATGTGGATTATAGTAATGCATGTTTTCATTGAATTAGCATTATGATTGACTTGCCTTGATATGAGCTAATGCCTATGAATGTCTCTTCTATGTGTATGAATTATGGATAAGACTAATGTATGTTAAGTATAAGCATGGTGATCCAAAGGTAGTACTTAGAGTAGATAGGGTTATGGGGCTTTATCTACACATGGCACAAGTGCAACCTAGGGTTACTTATGTTATTATTCTATTATGATGTAATGATCTTAATGATTGAATATGCATGAGTAGTATGTCTTGAAATGAGTAATATTGTATTAAGATTATGTTTAGAGACTATGCTTATGGTGATGTTATTATCCTTTGTGCTTTGATGAACTATATGTGAGTTGCTTATGACTTGTGATTCTCCAACTCTCTCAAGATGATGTTCAAAATGTGCATAAAGCATGGTTTCAACTAAATGTCCCTTTTAAGCATGTTTTAATGGTTTTTATGCATGGCTTCCATACTTAGTACTTTTTGTGCTAACCCCTTCTTCTACATTTTGTACAAAGTGTAGGGTTTGGAGATGTGGTGTCTTGTACATGGAAGATAGGTTTCTAAGGAGCTTGGGAATGAAGACTTGGGGAGTCCTCATAGTTTCGAGGACAAACCCACCTTGTCAACTTAGGTCTTTACTTTATGTTTGTTTTAGACTTGTGTAAGGGCTGCGTCCCTATGCTTAATTATGTAAGGGTCGTGTCCCTAAGATTGTATAAAAAGAGTTTGTTATTCTAAATGTTATAGATGGTTTGAGACATAGTGTCATAGACTCTCTCTTATTTTATATAGTCTTCGATCGTAAAGAAAAGTTTTAAATTTTCCACTATTTTTCTATTCTTTAATGTTCATGATATGCTAAGGGCTTGTATAAGACCTCTGAGAGGTCAATATGCCGTGTTGCGACTAGGGGGTGCTCTCGGGTCGTGACAGCATCATAACTAATCATATCATAACTTGTTACCCCTTAAGGTATATAGGCCAAGGCGCAAGGGCTTATGCACATTTGCCCCTTTGGTTTCATTCAAAAAAAAATTGAAATAAGTTTCAAAAACACACCTAAATTATCCCCCCTTTTTTTTAGTTTCATACCTAAACTATTGAGAGTGTGAGTTTCATATCTAAACTATCACTTATTAGTTTTAGAAATACACATCTTTCTTTTATAACAGTCTCACCATGGTGTGTGTATAATACACTCTCTCTTTTATTTAAGAAAATTGTCACATCACACTCCACATGGACAAAATATTTCATCTTGACAAAAATTAAATAAATTCTAAGTATCAATATGTCACAACCCAAGGGTACACCCTAGAAGTAACACGGCGTATTTGACCCCGAAGGGTTCTCATACAAGCCCTTAGCATATCATAACATAAGATAATAAAAAAGTACGGAAATCTTAAAACCTTTGTCCATACAATCGAAATATTTTATAAAAGCAAGCAGAAGTCTTACTACACGTTGTCTCAAACCATCTAATACACTTTTTAATAAACTCTTGGGATATAGCCCATACAATAGTCTCAAAACATGAAAATAAAAGACATAAAGGAAATAGTGGCTTTGTCCTCGAAGCTATGAGGACTCACTAAATCTTCAACTCATTTGCTCCTTAGAAACCTAGCCTCAAGATTGGAACTCAAATCACCGAACCCTACATTTGATGAGAATGTAGGCAAAGTATGCGTTAGTACAAAATGTACTAAATATGTTAGCTAGCATAACATAATGGTTAGTCAACATAAGACATAATCCATAAGCACAATCAAATACTTCATGAAACATAAACTATGAGCATAAGAGACAATATCATAATCATAAGTAAAGTCTCCAACATAAGCATTATATAAGCCTTATTCAACTCTTAGTCATTCATATCATAATAGGACTACTCTTAAATAACCTCAAAAGATACTTGTGCAATGCATGAATAAGACCCCATAATCCCATCCAAGCTAAGTATCCCTTTTGGTCATCTTAATCATAGTCTATATGCATAGTCAAGACCTAGGCTTTCATATCATAAGAGCACTATACTCCTAAGTAACCTCAAAGCATACTTGTGCAATGCATGAATGACATCCCATAATACCATTCACACTAAGCATAACCTTGAAGTCACCATATTCATACTTATCATTCATTTGGTCTCATTCTTAGCTTACTTCATATAGACAAAGGAATTATCACCCCTAAGTAATCATGCCATGAAAGGCAACTATAGCAACAACCCAAGCTAAACATACACAATATAAGAGAACACTTCATAAGTAGCTTCAAGTCATAATTGTGCAATGCATGAATGGCATCCCATAATACCATTCATACTAAGTACCACCTTAGGTTATCATACTCAAATGATTACTATTTATCATTCTAAACTACCAAAGAATAGTACCCTATTAGGCTAGACCAAGCTATCATAGAAACATATTGATCATGAAAATCCAAGCTAATCTAGGAAGGGTACAAGTGTTCCATCCTAGCTACTATGAAATAGTCTTAGGCCAACTAAGCCATGCTACCCTTACAAGCACACTATGATGCTAATGCAAGCTACCCTTAGGAGACTATGATTTCTCAATCCTAAGCTACCCTTAGGGGAGTATATGTCCTCAATCCTAAGCTACCATGAAATGGTCTTGGCCTAACCAAGTCATGCTATAATGTAGGCATCCTAAAATGCTAGTTCAAGCTACCCTTATGAGAGTATGTGTCCTCAATCCTAGGCTACCATGACTACCACTAACTCAAGCTACCATGAAAGCATCATACAATGCTAACTCAAGCTACCAATCTTGGTCTTGTCTTACCAAGTCAAGCTATACATGAAGGGATCATATATCACAACTTCAAGCTATTCGATATAGTCTAACATGCTTTGATTCATTTTAGGTGATTAGCTTTTCAACCTAGAATCATTCTATGTGATAGAACCTTGCATCTCCTAGCATATTTATGCCTAAGTGTGTAAGTGAGAATATGCTTTCAACAATACACAACAATATCACATCATATTAGCTTTACTCTCAAAGCCCTAACATTCATGGCTACAAGCCTTACTCTCAAAGCCCTAACATTCATGGCTACAAGCCTTACTCTCAAAGCCCTAACATTCATGGCTACAAGCCTTACTCTCAAAGCTTTACTTCTTACAATCATCATTCATACCTAAATTTCAAGGCATTCTAATCACATTCTTCGTTAGTAGGTGATTCTAGTCATAATTCATCATAAAGGTTCAATTTCAACTTTACTAGTCATGATACATCATATGCACTAGAATCTAATTCAATTCATGTATATATGTTCCTATTCTTGAACAAATACTATTAACAACATCAATTCTAGAAGATCATCTCTAAGTCTTCACTTTTACCTTTCATGGCATAAACCCACATAATATCAATTTCATCAATTAGACTAGGGTTAACCAAGGAAAATATGTAATATCATCATAATATCATGAATCATTACTAAAAAAAATCATAAACAAGTACTATCCACTCAATTGGAATCATACTCAACACTACCCACAACATAGGAAGAAACCCTAGCTAGAATTGGGTTTTATCTTCACAATTGGGGGAAATCTAGGGGGCTCTATGGATGGAAGAATCCATAGATGAATAAGCTAACATACCTTGATTCAAAGCCCTCACAAAAGCTTGCAACAATGGAAGAATTTGACCTAGCTCTCTTGTCTTCTTCTTCTTCAATTATAGAGAGATAATTTCTTGGAGGGAATTGGGTTAGTTATGGGGTCTTGAAATTATGTCTAGGATCAATGTGTTTAGGGGTCTATTAGGTTTATATAGGTGGTCTGATTACTAATAAACCGACCCCACTTAACCCCTAACTAATAATGAATTAACCCCCAAGTTCCCAACTTAAGACAACTTAACTCCAAGGCTACCTCACCCACGAGACCCCGACCCACAGATCGTGGGTGAGTCCACGGGGCGTACTGCACCTCCGTGGGTGGTGGTTTGCAGCTCTAAAATTGGGGCCTTGACCCACGACCCCTTCCCACAGGGCGTGAGTCCCAACCGTAGGTGGCCCTTTTTGGGCAGTTTTAGGGATTGTTTAGGGGTTCTCCTCAAGGACACCTTTGGTTAGTCCTTGGCGAGTCGTACCTTGACGTTTAACCCCTAAACCCCTCATTCTAAGTATGGGAAGTCATTTCACGATTCTAAACCCACACATCAAACTTTAAAACTCCCACGTAAGGCTCTTGTTTAGCCTACTAGATTCCGGGGTATTACACAGTAAAAATTTAAAATTAAAAAATTATTATCCCAAAAATTATGTTTTTTTTATAAAATAAAATGTAAAATATTTTTTTTACCCCACCATCACTTCCTCTCACCGTACCCCACCCCACCCCACCCCCGACCACCCTTTTTTTTGTTTAAATTTCTTTTATAGAAGTATTTAATTTTTTTTTATTTCATCTCACCCTCCCCCCTTCAAATATTAATTTAGATATTATTTTATTTTTAAAAAAAAAAAATTCTACCCACTCCACCTAACCTTCCTCTTCCAATTTTTTTTTCTCGTTCTGTGTTAGCTATATACGTATAAAAATTAGTTTTTACTTCCCGCAGCAAGACTCATTTTAAAATAATTTTTTTATTTATGTGATATTCGGTACACAAGTAGAAAAAAAATTCTAAAAGTATATGTACATATCTAACGCAAAACGATAAAAATGTAATAAATAAATAAATTAGGAGCGGAGGGTTAAATATGATGGGGTAGATTTTTTATATATAAATAATATCAAGTTTTTTGATGAGTTGGTGGTTTAGGGGGTGGGGTGGGGGGGGAGAGGGTTAAGTATGATTTTTATAAAAATATTTTATATAAGAATTTTTTTAAAATAGAAGGACGGGGAATTGTTGGGGGTGGGGGAGGAGGGGGAGTTGGAGAGGGGGTGATGGAGTGGGGTAAGAAAAATAATTTAATTTTTTTAATTTTTTTTGGATAGTAATACTTTATTCTTTAATTTTAATTAATATTAATAGTTAATTATTTAATTTTTTTCAAGGTGAAATATTTTATCCATGTGGAATGTCATGTGTCAAGGTTTATCAAATAAAAGAAAGAGTGTATTACACACACTACTGAGGTGTGTTTCTCAAACTAATAAGTGATAGTTTATATATGAAACTCATACTCTCAATAATGTAGGTAGGAAACTCAAAAAAATGATAGTTTAGGTGTGTTTTTGACATTTTTCTCAAAAATATTTGTCATTTTGACAATAATTATTTACTTTTTTAGCGCTGAACTCAGTTATTTAGATTATATTTAGATAATTTTCAATAATATATTTTAAATACACGTTTAATATAAAAAAGATTTGGTAAAAACTCATTTATTTCCTTGGATAGTATTTTTCTAAAAAGAAATATTTTGGAAAGGAAAAACTTGTATCAAACACGCCTTTCAAGTACAAAAAAAAAGAGAAAAAGACGTACCCCAATTATTGACAAGATCCGGAGAGATTTGATGATCGTGTAAAGTTGTACGGATATACATTAGTCAACCGTCGGCTGCCGGTGTCACTGCGCCAGTGTCCTTTTAAGTCCTATGTTCTTGCTTTCATACTAGGAAATAGTAACGGTAGATGATTCGGAACAAAAATACAAAATTAGTACTCCTTCCGTTTTAAAAAGAGCAACTTCATTTCTTTTTTAGTCTGTTTCAAAAAGAAAGATTTTTTTTTGTAACATTTTAATTTCAGCTTTACACGTGACATGTTTAATGCCACAAGGTTAAAGGACAATTTTGTACATTTAACATAACTTTAATTTAGGACCACAAGATTCAAAATTCTTTTTTATTTTCTTAAACTCCGTGTCAAGTCAAACTAAGTCATTTTTTGTGAAACGGAAGGAGTAGTATATATAAGAAGTTAAACAATAGATGAATAATTAGTCTTTGTACGTGTCACAAATTAATGAGCATAAAATTTATGTTAAGTTGACCTGTTTATATATTTATATTATATTGTATTATAAAAACATCAATTATAATATTGATCAACAAAAATATTTCAATAATACTGATTGACCTGCATATCTTTTAAATCATATATCTATTAGATACTTGATATATATATATATATATAAGACACAAGTGTCTGTGCTAGTATGAGTTCAATATATGTTATATTTTTGTCTTAATTTATGTGATATAGAATCAATTAAATTTTAATATAATTTTTAAAAAAAATTATATCGTTAATTATTGTAATTTATAGTACTACGTATTTTTTTGAAATAATATATATTACTTCCCTTATCTCAATAAATGTACCACAAATAAAATTTCAAGAGTCAATATATAGTTAATAATTGAGATTTACAATATTTTTTACGTAGTTTCTAAATTAAATAATACATGTTACTTATTTTGTCCCATTTTATGTGACATAGATAGATTAATTTTATGAATCAACCTAAAAAAATATTATAAGCAATCGATTTTTTATATGTTTTTATCATGATTTATAGTATATTTTACGCAGTTTTTAAATATATAAAAAGAATTAAAAAATAAGACAAATTAATTAAAATAGGAGAAAAAAATAGGCAAATATATAAGTAAGTGTGGAACCACACAGGTGAAGCAAGTATGTTGATTGTCAGCTGTATTATCCACACTTACATATAAAAAGTGGATATATATATATATGCCAGTATGGGCAATATACAGTAAAATCTCACTAAATTAATATAGGTGGGACCATGTATTATTATTATATTATAGAGATATTATTTAATCGATGAATTAATATTTATTAATTTAAAGAGTGTTTTGTGAAAATGCGATTTATGAACTTGAGATCATGATTAATGATCCCGGGTACCGCAAGAAAATTGATGTCAATAACCTTTTGGTTTACCCAGATGAATACATGTTCACAGGTCCATTACTTAGAAGAAATTGTGGATACCATCTGAAAAATAATGTTGATGATGAAGTTAAAGATGTTACAATACCCTAGCAACCAGTTACACGTAAGCAAACCTTTACCGCATCTTGAACTCTTCACAATTTTATGGGATAGTTCGAAAAGACGACATCGGAACTTTTTGGTATAATAAGAAAAGTTAGAGATGAACTTCAACTAGATTTAAAGTTAAACAGAAAAAACACAATAGAATCATATTTCACTAAATTGTCTTAGATGTATTTGTAATTTTAAAGAATTATTAATTTATAATATTGATGGGACCATATTTTTATATTGGGGTCTTCTAAAAATATATTATCTTATTATCTTATCGAAATGAATGAATTTTTCCATTGGCCCAAGTCGGGATCAGAAAAAAAAATTATTTTAGAGAGGTTATTAATTTACTGAGTATTAATTTCATGAGATTTTACTGTATGTTATTCTTTTAGTCTCAACAGTGTTTTAAAATACTCTGTTGGGATTTTCCTCGGGGCTCGCCTTGGAGCAGGGCTCTAGCAAAATACCCCGAGACTCAAGTGTGAGGCATATTCTGTAAGAATTACGCTCTAAGCATGCCCAACATCCAATGCTCGGACCTCACCTAATAGATCTTAATCATATTATGTGTTAAATTCTTTAGTTAACATTGTGCACCCTACGTGCCTAATTTCTTTTTAATGCCTAAAAGTGTGGTTCTAACTTGGCTTATTAAGACACTGCGCATTTTATACTGCATATTAATACACAATGTGTGTAGTATAGCAGTGGTACTATAGTTGCTTTTATTTTTTATTATTAAATAGAGAAACATTAGTTTTGAAAAGTTAGAACTAATCAAAAAAATTGATAAATAAAAACAACTTACAGAAACAAGTTGAATTTACTGATATTGCAAATTGTAATTTTTTTTATCAAATTAATAAATGTGTTTATGAAATAAATTATGTTGATTGTTAGGAGTATTACTTTTTTTATTCTAGTTTATATTACTCACTTTTTTTTTAGTTAATCTAAAAAAGAATGACACATTTTTATTTTTAATAACAATTTAACTTTAAAATATCTATATTATCTTTAATGAAATGTCTATAAATCATTTTTTTAAAAGAAATGATTTATAGTTATACAAATATTCATCACTTATTTTTTAGAGCACAAATTTCAAAAATATTAATGTGTTATATATTTTTTTTAAAACATAAAACGACTATGAATGGCAACAATTAATTGCTTAAAATATTTTCAAAACATATGGATAAATCGGTTGAATTTTAAAATTTCATTTGTGCCACATAAATTGAAAGAGGAGGAATAATATATATTAGCTACAAATTAAGTTAAAATCTTATAAATTATGATCAACAACTTAAAATATTCTCAAAATATTTTATTAACTTTCTAAATTTTATATGTATCCCATAAATTAAAACAAATAAATAGCATCTACTGAATCTGTGCTGGCCAATATTATCGTATTTTTATTTTTAGTTATATATAAGAGAGAGTTACAAATAAAGCAACCACCTACCGTCTACATGCATGCTTTCTAGGATTAAGATTGAATTTGAGGGTTGTTTTGGTCATTTAAGGATTCTCACTACTTCAAGCTTCAATTGTGTTGTACTAATAGTTTTGTTGAATGAACATTTCCAATTAAAGACAAAAAAATACTCCCTATGTCCCTAATTACTTGTCCATTTTTTTAAATTGTTCCTAATTACTTGTTCATTTTAACAAATTAAGAAAGAACAATTTTTAACCTAGTATATCCTCAATTAATTACTTTTAAAAAGGTAGAACTTCTTGAAAACCTTAAGTTTTTAATTCATTCACTTCATAATTAATAAGGATAAAATGATAAACTCACGATGTCAATAATTATTTTTTTAATATGCGTGTCATTTCAAAAATGAATAAGTAATTAGAAATAAAGACTTGAATTGGTTAGTGAGTTGGGGCTACATTATAAAAGAGTATGTTGGGAATTCCCCGTGGGACAATATGAGTACCTCATTTGTAGTTTATACCTTTTCATATGTGGGTCTCAGTCTCACCAAGAATTTAAGATACCTTTATCTCTTTTTACAGGTGAGTTCCACCTAGATTTGACCAGCTGCAATGTATTTACAGAGGGCATTTTCGGAAATTTCAAAAAAAAACTTTTTTTGTTATATTTTAATTTAATTAGTGCATATTTCTTTTTGAAATGGTGAGACCAACTTTAATTATGTTCTTTAATTTTTTGTTTATAGCATTAAGTTGTAGTTTTACTACTTTGAATATTCCTAATATTTGTGTAAATTTTATAATTATTTTGAATAAAAAATCAATGATTAAAAAAAATACTTTAATGATGGACATTCAATAAGTCTCTTCATATTTTATACATAATTTATTTTTGATAAAAAAATTAAAATCATTCAATTCAATACAATTTAAAATTTATTAATATAAATAATATTAATTGGGTATTTATTTTACATTTAATGAGACGATTTAAAATTATTTAACTAACACTACTTAAAAATGTAAATTTGTGAACAAATATTTAAGCCGTAAATAACACGGAATTTTGGTAACTAGTTATTTATATAAAACAGAGTTTAAACCAAATACTACATCCTATATTGTGGTGTCCAATCTATATAATCAAGGAAATATTCAATAATCTAGCAATATAAAAAAACTCGTGAAGATTTGATTTTATAACTCTTTATAAACTAGTATTTTGTTTTAACTTTTTTTTAATAATAAATTTTTATTTTTATATTTAAGAGATTTTCATTTTCATATATAAAATATTTGAAAATGTCATTTACTTATCTTTAATGTGTAAGAGGTTACAAGAGACTCATTTCCTCCATAATCGCTATGTCTTGTCTAGTGTGTAGGTTTGGTTTAGGTAAAAGTAGAACTAGTATATGGATGATTATCAAATTTAACTTATTTTATACTTCTCGAATTTTACTTAAAACGCTCAAGTGTGTAAAAAAATGTTAGTTTTAGATTGAGTAATTTAATTTATAATATTGTATTTCACTTTTTAGATTACTAATTCATTTATTATAGACAATTAATTGTATGTAGTATAATCATTAGTATCTTTAAGTTAATAAAGTCTATTACATAATGTGAAGGATGAATATGATTATCATGGGGAGACCTTCTTGTCTTTTTCCTTGGAGAATTAATTGTATGAAGTTTGAAAGAGTAATTAATATGGGAGACAGGTACGTGAGCTTTACAAGATCCAGCTAAAGAAATAGTATTATTAATAGGACTAATGACAAGTACTTTTAAAAAAAAAAGAAGGTTAGCTATTGTTTTCTCCGTTTCCTCTTCCATTCTTCTTTCACTATCTTTCTTTTTGTCATCATACATGAATATCTTGTCAAATGATAGTCAAACAATTATTATTGATGATTTTAATTGAATATTTTTACCTCTATTTTCAACTTTCCTTTTCTTGACACTAGTTTATGTGTCAAATAATAGTCAAAGAATTATTATTGATGATTTTAGTTGAATATTTTTACCTCTACTTTTTTATTTTTCCTTTTCTTCTGCCAAATGATAGTCAAAGAAATTATTGATGATTTAATTGAATATTTTTACCTCTACTTTCTATTTTTTCCTTTTCTTGACATCAATTTATGTATGAATTATGTAATTATTCCAGGGATAGATGAATCCTAGAAGAAGTAGAGAGAGAGTAATCTTGTGTATTTTGGTAGAATGAATTATAGTTCATTACACAATAGGGTGTGTTTGGTACAGAGGTTTTCAATTTTCCATGTTTAGTTAGCTTAAATGTTTGGAAAATGTTTCTAAATAAATATTTTTTTCTCAAATTTAAGGAAAATGTCTTCCCTTCCAAACTTGAGGAAAACATTTTTCAAAACTCTACTTCATCCTTTAATTTTTTTCTTACCCTATCCATACCCCGTACCCGACCCTCTCCATTCAAAAAAAATAATTACTCCCTCTGTTTCAAAAAGAGTAGCCTAGTTTGACTTGACACGGAGTTTAAGAAAATATAGAAGACTTTTGAATCTTGTGGTCCTAAATTAAAGTTATGTCAAATGTCCAAAATTATCCTTTAATATTGTGACATTAAACATGTCACGTGGAAAGCTAAAATTAAAATATTACCAAAAAAGGAACGAGTTCATTCTTTTTGAAACAAACTAAAAAGGAAATTAGGTTATTCATTTTGAAACAAAGAGAGTAAAATTTTAAAATTTTGTTATTTTTTAAATTTCAAATAATTTTTTGTCCCTACCACCAAACCAGCGCCCCCACATCCCCCCTCAAAAAAAAAAAAAAAAATTACTTTAGAAAAATGTTTCAACTTTTAAGATATTTTTTTACCTCACTCAACCCCTACCAATCCTACTCCCACCCCCCCCCCCCAACAAGGCCACCCCCTCTCCCGCCACACCCGCCAATTTTAAAAAAAAAAAATTGAAAAATATTTCAAATTTTAAAAATTTCATTTTTTACCCACCACCTTCACCCCCACCCCCTCCCCCATCCCCGTCAATTTTATTTTTTTAAAAAAAATTGTTTTTGGAAATTTTTTCAAATTTAATATTTTTTATTTTTTACGCCACCCCCTAACCCTACCCCCTCCCCCTACCCCACCATCCCCACCCCTACCCTATCCCCTGCCACCCAAGCCATTCCCGTTAAAAAAACTTTTAAGAAAAACATATTTTTGGAAAATATTTCAAATCAATTTTTTTTTCATTTTCTATACCACCCCCACCCCTACCCCACTCCTCAGCCGCCACCCCCACCCAGGCCATCCCTATTAGTTAAAAAAAAAAAAATTATTTTTGGAAAATATTTCAAATTTAAATCGGATTTGGAATGATTATTGGGGTCTTGTCCTAATTTGGGGTGTCGAAGTCGGGTCCTAGAGCAATTATCGGGGTTGATTTTCTGATTAGAAATTATTTTCCTAAAGAGTCTTATTTAGTCTCAAGCCAAAAATAAAAGATATTTTCTAAAAAAAAATTATTTTTCATTCACCAACCAAACATTAAAAATATTTCTAGAAAATATTTTTTACTCACCAACCAAACATGAGAAAATAAGTTAGAAATCCACTTGTTTTCCAAGAAAACATTTTCTAGGAAAATATTCTCCATGGAAAACATTTTCTTTCATACCAAACACACCCTAAGTATCTCATACAGAGATACTTTCAGTAGCATCTAAGTCTTACGCTCTTAAATAGGTAATAACTAACTAATCATAGAGTTAATTGTAACTAACTCTATTGGGAGAACAGACAAAAATGTCCTTAGGCTACTTTATTCTTCTACTCTCAATACTTCCCCTCAGGCTAGGAAGGGGGAAGATGTCCCGGACTCCTAGCCTGGAATTAATATAGCTATGTTGGACTCTGGTAAGCCGCTTAGTTAACATATCTACTCGTTGCTCTTGGATTAGAATCTAATTTGTAGTGATGATTCCTTGAAGTAGCTTTTCTCTTATAAAATATCATCAACATTAATGTGCTTTGTACTTTAATGATATATAGGATTTGCTGCTATTTTCATAGCAGATTTTCTATCACCAAATAAACTACCTGGATGTGTTACTTCACTTCCAACTTCCTACATTAAGATAGCTATGTTGGACTATGGTAAGCCCTTTAGTTAACATATCTACTAGTTTCTCTTGGGTTGGAATCTAGTTTGTAGTGATGATTTGTTAAAGTAGTTTTTCTCTTATAACATGATGATCAACATTAATATGCTTTGTACTTTAATGATAGACAAGATTTGCTGCTATTTTCATGGTAGATTTGCTATCACTAAGTACATTAGATGGATGTGTTACTTAACTTCCAACTTCCTTCATTGAACTAGTATCCATACTAGTTCTGTTACAGCAACTACAAGACTACTAAACTCTGCTTTTACAGAGCTTCTGGACACTGTAGTATGTTATTTGGCTTCCAAGATACTAAAGAATAACCCAGCTTCACAAATATCCAGTTATAGATCTTCTAGTTTGTGGACAAGATGTCAGTAGCATCACAATAGGCACTAACATTTTCATGTGAGCTATTGGAAAGTAGAATACCTTTTCCTGGTTAGTTTATCACATATCTTACCACTGGTTGCAGCTTTCAATGTGTGACTTCTGAGGATCTTGAAGGAACCGACTTAGGGTTTGTACATTGAATATAATATTAAGTCTAGTCATGGTCAGATAGAGTAGTTTTCCAACCAATTTTTGATATGCCCCTTGGTCTGCAACTCGATCATCACTTGGTTGCATGTATTTAATATGATAATCAATTTTTCTTGAATCGAGCTTGACATTGTACCCTCTGGGAGTTCCATCAGGTTTAGTTGCACGTAATCATAAATCAGATAATAGTTTTAACACATATTTTCTTTGATGTATTAGTATCCTTTTGTTGGACCTTCCAAACTCTATACCAAGAAAGTATCTCAACTCTCCCACGTCTGTCATCTTGAAAGCTTTTTGTAAGTAGCTTTTGTTTCCTTTATCAAATTTTATCTATCACCAACAATCATCATATCATCCACATACACTAATAGAAGTGTGACCCCTTCAGTTCGTTCTTTTAATGTATAGGGAAGGATCATACTGACTTTAGACAAATCTAAATCTCATCAAAGCCTCTGACAACTTTCTATTCCATTATCTAAGAGTTTTTTTCTAAACCATAGAGGGATTTGACTGGTCTGCATATCTTATTTTCCCCTTGGCTTGCAAATCTCTGAGGTTAGTCCATGTAGATTTCATCAGTGAGATCCCTCTTCAGAAATGCATTATAAACATCCATTTGGTGAACATACCACCTTTTTGTTGTTGCCAGCACTGTTCTATTTTCATGATAGGAGAGAAAGGTTATTTGTAGTCTAGTCCTTTTTTTATTGTATCCCTTTGCAACCAGCCTAGCTTTAAATTTGCCTTCCTCTCCTGAAGCCTTTTACTTTACCTTGTAAATCCACATGCACCCGATTGAACTTTTGCCTTTAGGTAGAGTAAAAATATCCCAAGTGTGGTTTGAGTTTAACGCTTCTATTTCATCTTTCATGGCATGAATCTACTTTGGATCTTTACTAGCTTCTCAGTATGAATGACATGTAGTCTTTAGATAATTTCTTATATGAAACATAATTGGACAATGTATAAGGTTACTCTTTGTGAATGTTCAATGAGACAAAGTCAGTCATCAATACTGGTGTTTTCTTGCCCCTGATTGACTTCCTCTGGTCCTGCATACTATGTGGTATGCCAGTATCTAAATCTACTTTTGCCAGCTCCTGTTGATAATTTTGAGAAGTTGGGATTGTACCTTGTGATGTAGAACCAAGGTTCTAAGGTTGAGATACCAAATTTCTTGACTCATGAAAAGACTAAACTTGCTGAACATTCGGCAATGTATTAACTAACACAAACTACTGATCATTTATGGCAAACACATGGTATGATGTCTGAGGAACCTTGTTCTTTTCTTTGAAAGGAAGACATCTCCATTTATAGAAAAAGTAGTATTCACCATATCATCAACACATATCCTTTTTTTATTGTTAGATAATCCTATAAGAGTAGTAGGTTTTGTTATAGTCAAGAGCTTATCATGTTCATTTACAACCTTAGCATGGCAAAGACCCATCACTTTCAGATGATCATAGTTTCTTTCCATATAACCTCTCATAAGGATTGGTAATTGATCATTGAGCTTGCTAAACTAATATTGATGATATACACAACTGCTAACACACAATATCCGCAAAAACTTATAGGGATTTCTGCTGAAACCTTATTGATCTTGTGACTTCCAGGATTTGCCGAGGCTTCCTCGCAGCAACTCCATTTTGTTGAGGGGTGTAAGCACAAGTTTTTTGATGAATAATTCATGTATTTTTGTAGAAGTTATTGCATAAATTCACAAATTCAGTACATTATTTTTTCTTATAACTTTCATCGTTTTATCAAACCGAGTCTTCACATAATTGAAAAATTGTTGAATCTGAATACATACATTAGTCTTTGACTTAACAAAAACACCCAAGTAACTCTTGAGAAATAATCAAGAACTGTCAAAAAGTATCTTTTGCCATTTATAGTTGAAACTTTATAAGGACCCCATACGTCCATATGCACAAGATCAAAACATCATATATTATTAATATTGCTAGAAGCAAATGATAACCTAGCCTTCTTTGCATCAGACCATATAATACATTTTTTATTCTATCTTTTATTACATGAGGTTTGTCAATAGACAATGTTCTTTTAAGTACATTGGTAGACACATGTCCTAATCTTATTATCCATAGATCCAATTTGATTTTAATCCAAAGTATTTTCAGTTGGTGCCCCGCCTTCTACTAACTTGATTGCTTCCTTATCACCCTGATCAGCTAGAAGATACATTCCACCATCAATTATACCGATTTCTCTCACCTTCCCAGTGTAGAGATCCTGGATAACGCAAATATTAAGGGAAAAAATTACTGAACACTTCCATTCTTTAGTCAATTTAGACACAAAGAGTAAGATATATTTGGACTGAGGTATATGGAAGACATTAGTTATGGTGTTCCCCCCGTCAAACCACTCATACCTACATGAGTTACTACAATTGTATCACCATTTGGCAGATACACTTTCTTTGGATTTTCATACTCTACTGTAGATGGCTTATCAAATAGACTTAATTCAAACACCATATGGTTGTAGCCCCTGTATCAATGATCCACTCTTGTGGCTTAGAAGAAGCTAGAAACACACTAGAAATATTTATTGCATTAGCTACATCTGCTGAGTCAATTTCTTAAGTAGACACACTATTCTTGTTTATCATCTTTAGAATCTGATCATAGTAGTGCTCTTGAGTAAAGACTGAAGTTACCATCTAATTTAGTTGCAACATCTGAAGATCTGAAGATCTGAAGCTGCTTGCCCAAATGAGGAGACGTGTCCTTGACTAGAGTAAGAACATTGTCCATTTGATTGATCAACCAACACATTATAGACAACACTCCCTTCCATTCTTTGTTTCTTTTTTGACTTAAAGTCAGGGGCTAACCAGTTAACTTCCAACACTTCTGTCTAATGTGACCTTTTAGCTTACAGAAATCACATTAGAGATTATAGTTTTTCTTAAACCTTTGATTCTAACTTCCTCCCATCCCATTTTTTGAGTATGTAACCACCTCATAATTCCTCAAATTTGCAGCAAGATTGGCTCTAGTAATGCAACATTAGTGGAAATATCCTTATGTCATTAATCACTCAGAATCATAGCATACACTTGATTTACTGAAGACAAAGGACACATTATTAATATTGGTCTTCTTTCCTGAATAGATGTCTCATTCACACCCATTAAGAGTTGAAACAATTTAAATTTTTGAAGATGCACCACAAAATCTTTGTAATTATACTCACACCTTGAGGTAGGAACTAGTGCCTTAAATTTTTCCCATAAATCTTTATGTTTTGAATCTATGTGGACACGGAAGCAGTTCCTTGAGACAAGGTAGCAGTATCTTTATGCATATTAAAAGTTCTAGCACCATCAATTTTATTAAATCTTTTGTATAAATAATCCCACACTACTTTGGCAATAGCGACATATATGATAACCCCCAAGCAGCCCCTTTAGCAACATAATTCAATATCTAAGATATCATAATAACATTCATGTTTTACCAATGATTCCCCAATTCAGTTGGAAAATTATCTTTGCTGCAAGTTCCATCTATCATTCCCAAGTTATTCCTTCCTAACATAAGTATTTGCATGGGTCTATACCAGATTGAGTAGCTTTCAATAGCTATTAGCTGGAATGATATGATCTGGATACCACTAACATTTAACAAACTTAGAAATAAAAGGAAATTATAATCAAGTAAATTGTATTCATCCCCACTTTGGCCAACTGACTTTGCAACTCCACTTTCACCATTATTAAAGAACTTCCGAGATAATGATTCAATACTCCACATACAACTATAATTTCGTAGCAAAAAAGAACACCAGTTGAGCAATTTCAACTGCAGAATTGTAATGGCTGGCTTAATTTTCTAGCTTATTTCTCTAATACCATGTAATTATTTATGTTGAATCCAAGAAGAAAAATAGTAGTTTGAAACAATTTCAACTGCAGAATAGAAGAAGAAGGAGGAGAAGAAAGAAGAGAAGAAGGAGAAGGAGAAGGATAAGGAGAAGAAGAAGAAAAAGAAGAAGAAGCAGAAGTCTCTTAGAGGGTGTTTGGATTGACTTAAAAGTTGGTTAAACCTACTTCTAAGTCAATTTTTATATTTTGGAAGTGTTTGACAAACATAAAAAATAATTTAAAATAAGTTAGGAAGTGTCTGACAAGGTCAAAAATGACTTAAAATAAGTTTAATATGACTTAAAATAAGTCAAACATCAAAAGTAGGTCTCCCCCTACTTTTTATTTTTTGACTTAAAAGTCATTTAAGTTTGACTTTTTATTTTTGACTTAAAAGCAACTTTTTAAGCCAATCCAAACGGGTTCTTAGGTCTCTTATATAGAGATACTTTTAGTAGTATTTAGGTCTCTTATTTGATTCCAATGTTTGTAAAACATGTGTAACGACTTGGGCGAACGCCAAAGGACAAATTTTAGGGTTCTTTTCTATTATTTTCATCATTTTAAAACTTTAATGTATTTTGAAGAATGAAAACTTTTGAATTATATTATGAGTAGCTAAATCTTGTATTTGTAGGGTTGTGGCTGTGAATGTTGTTGTTGTTGTTATTATTATTATTATTATTATGATGATGATGATGATGCTTGATCACCATTGAAATACACATGTTCTCTTTTCTTGAACTTGGGAGAGGAATTGAGACATAGAACGTGGAACATAGAAGAAAGATCATTTTTCCTTAAAATGAAGGTTGATTTGCATCTAGGATAGGGACATATCTAGCTTGACTGACTTGGCTAAGAAACAAGAAGATAATGGAATGCTACATTGTTTGTTAAATCTAACTAACACAGTGATGTAGTTAGGTTTCCAACAAGTCGTTAGAGGGTTAGAGGTTTGAAAGACCATAACTATATTATTAACCTCGTAAGTCAATATAAGTCGTTAACCAAAAGGAATCTAAGATTGAAAACACCATGCATATACTCGTATGAAAGTCGTAGCCCTTGAATTTCCTTCAATAATAATCAAAACCTCAGCTTGAACTCAAGACCTTGTTATTGAATTTTCTTAGTTGTTAATTGAAATATTTTAGTTAAAAACACTATTAAGAATCTCCTTTTGCACACTTGCACTTAATTATAGTAGAAAGTCTAATTAAATATTTACTAGTAAGAAACCCTTTGAGTTCAATAATCTGGCTCGCAAGAGTCACTATATTACTGAAACGACCCCAAAATGCCCGAAAATGTGCTTCGGAAACACCTATAATTGTAATTTCCATATATCTCAAAATCCGTGCATGATTTCGGAAATTCGACTTCATATTCTTATTCGTGGGGTCAAATTGAGTAGGAGATGGGTCTAACCCGAATTTTAGAACAATCGTATCAAAATT
>JAJOOE010016923.1:0-21519 GCA_036250405.1 Solanum raphanifolium
GATCAATTAGTTATTAATATTTAGTCAAGTGGACTAGTTATAATTTTTTTGATTAAATTTTATTAGAAGTGTTTTTGACTCAAACTTGTGGTAACTTTTTAAAATTTCGTTATTCTATAATATTTAACTATTGATTTTCCTTGTAAATAGTTAGAAGTCAGTGATGTTTGTTAATTTTTATCTTAGTGTATTTAACTTTTAAGTTAATATTTACTCACTAATGTATGTTTTTTTTCTACTTTATAGGTTATTTGTAAGAGTAGTTAAGAGATATGAGCATATCAAGTACAATTTATGTTCAATTTTTTTTATTAAATTAAAGTTAGATGAAACAATTACTTAAGTGGAGAACAAATAACTTTGTAATAATTTATTATGTGATTGTATAATCTTTTGTTTATTTGATAAGATTAAATAAACAATTGGGGCTATTTTAATAGTTTTACAACTTTTGTGATTTTTATCTTTATGAGAAAATATACAACACAAAAATTTCATATCGCATGTCCAAACAAACCTTCAATTTCATCTCATGATTCCATATCATGATACCATATCGCATGGCCAAACGGGCCCTTAAAATAGCGAAATACTCTATTGTCTTCTTCTTTCTTCCTTTATATACAGTCTGCAAAAAAGACAAAAATAATTTAAAAAAATAAAGAAACTTAAAGAACACTGTTAACCTAAAAACGCATACAAAAGAAGAACAGAGAAAAAACAAACAATTACCGAGTGTTTTCCATGGCCAATAGCTTCACATATACGATACTGATTCATATTTTTAACTTGCTCACAAAAATCACTTAGCTAGGGTTTTTCCTCTTTTTCTGAATCTGAAATTGAAACTAATACAGTTCTTTTCTCTGCTAATCAAAGAGATATACTGAAGAAATTCTTTGAAATCAAACAAAAATTTACTGAGAATTTTTGAAAATGGTGAAATTTGTGAGGAAGAGGAAGAGAGAGAGGAGATCTCGAGAGCGAGAGAGTATACAACGGTTAGATTGACAAATAATAAATGAAATCTAAAAATTATTTTTATTTTTAATTTAAGAGAAAAGGAAATTTAAAAAGTTAGGATAGGGGGGGCAAAAAGGTATATTTTCTGTTTGTTTAATAATTCTCCAACGGTTTAAATTTGAATCCATTTATTTTATTAGTTGAATAAAATAAGGTACATCTAATTTAAAGACATTTTTACTTTTTTGTTTTGTTTTACTAGATAAATATGCTTTATAAAAAAAAGTTATTTTATTTGTTTGAAAATGAATATGTTTGATCAAAATTTTAAAATATGTTTATTTAAAATATACTTTTGGCCAAATAGAATTTCATAACTATTTTATTTGGAGGTGGAGGAGAAATTATATCAAAAGAAGGCAATGCCAGAGAGAGAGTATATGACTTTAAAGTGGGTTTAGAATATGCTAGCTATTTAATGACGCATACATTATAGGTTGGATTTGCAATAATACATCCATACTTGACATTGATGGTTAGTGGAATAACAAATCAAGACTTTTTTATTTAGCTAGCGTTTCACCACAAATTTTTAAATATTTTTGACAAATATTTTTGAGTGAAGTATCACCATGCGTTTTGACCATAGATTTTGAGAGAAATATTTTATCTTTTTTTAAGATATGAGTTATACCTACAAGTTTTAAAAATTATTTAAAATACTCATAAGTTTGTATTATCATTTTATAATGAAAATGTTCAGTGAAAAGTGATGAGAACAAACATAATTAATATGAATTTGAAAAAGATGAAGAAAACAAAAGGAAAATATCATTGACTTTATACAACAACAAAAAAAAACAAAAACTACTATTACTACTTGCAATTGGAAGTAACTTTGGAGAACAAGTTCGGATAAAAATTATATAAAATATGCTGTATAAATTTGTACAACAAAATATGAATGAAATTTAGTGCAAAACTATAAATGATGGGTATTTTTAAAAAATATAAAAATATGGGATAATTTTTAAATTTTTATAAAGAAAATATTTTCCTATTTTCCAATTTTCCAAGTTTAGTTGACTTACATATTTTGGAAAATGTTTTCCAAATTAACTCATTTTCCTAAAATTTAATGAAAATGACTTCCTTTCAAAAATTAAGGAAAGCATTTTCCAAAACTCTACTTCATCCTTCAATATTTTTTTCTTACCCTACCCAACCCCCCCCCCCCCCCAACACACAAAAAGGATTAATTTTTTTAAATTTTCGTATTTTTTAAATTTCAAATACTCTTTACCGCTACCCCCAAACCATCCCCCGATGAGTCCTAGATTTTTAGGGCTTTGTTTTGATAGTTTTAGTGTCCTCAAATGCTTAATTTATGCTATAAACTGATGCTAAAGCCTTGATTTTCAGGTATGTGGATTGAGGAGCAAAGCAAGGACACTAACAGGCAAAAAGGAACAAAACAAACTGAAGAAGTGGTGTAAGGCGAGCCTGATGATCGCCAAGAGCATTTGGCGACTCGCTGAGTAGCTATTTAGACCGCCTAAAGTTCCACTGTGCCAGCCATGAGGGAAGAAACCAAGTCGGCGACAGGAAATGGGCAATCAACGTGTCGCTGATCAGTTCCGCGATGATAAGAGTGATCGCTCAAAGTTACAGGACTTGAGGATGCTCAGAGTCTATGCAAAAAGGCGATAAAAGAGAGCAAAGGGTGGTTCGCCGAACCACTCGGCGAACCCGACTTACCTCGTCTAATGGCCCTTCTTGGCTAATTTTTGGCAACTATAAATTGAATTTTGAACTGTTAATTGAGTGCTCGTTTTTCCAAATTTTAGCTTGCTACCACTTAGAATAGTTTCTTAGTAGACTTGAAAGCTTTTGGAGATTTTGCAAGTGGGTTACTAATTTTCTTCCATTTTGTGCATTGTAAAGGCTTGAATACTCTTACCCAGTTGATAGATAATCGATTTGGTAACCGTTTTTACCTTTTTATGATGTTTGGCTAAAACCCCAATTCTTGGAGTATGATCATGTGATTATGAGTTGAATTAACTTATGGGTATTGTTAATTACTAGTTTAAATGCTATATTGAAGTGGGTTTAATTTAATGGTTTAATTTATGAATTGTAGTTGCAAATGCAATTTTAATCTTGTATTCTTAGCTTGCTCGAGAGAGAAGTTTTGGGGCTAAAGCTTTCAATTAATGGTTTGTAGGTATTGGGTTTATATGGATTCAGCTCGAGAGAGTGAATTCTAAACCCAATCCTACCCATCTAGCTTGAGAGAGTGGATGAATTAAGGTTTGAGTTGTTCTTAATTGCTATGCTTGTTGATGTTTGAAAGAAATTGCTTGAAGCAGAATAGTTGTTCGAGAGAAAGCTATTTAACTCATAGTCTAGCCTACCCACTGATATTTAGCTATGAATTAGTAATTACAATTACCCATATAGTGAAATTTGCCTATAATTGATCACATCCCGAGAATTCCTCTCTGTATTGTTATTTCAGTTTTGTGTGACTATTTTGTAGTTGATCATTGCAAACAAAGCTCCCCTATCTGACATTCGTGTCAACCCTTTTAATTTATTTCATGTATTTTTCGATAATATTTATTCTGATAGCTAGGTAGATCACATTTGTACGTTTTGATTGAATTTAAACACGTACCACTCCCTGTGGGATCGACCCCAACTCATTTGTTGGGTTTTATATTGCTTTATGATCGTTTGCACTTAGAATTGGATGAAGTGTATTTGAAACGTTAATTCCATCAAAATGGCGCCGCTGCCGAGGAGTGGTGTTGTTTAAAATTCTTTTAGTGAAGTTAAATTGTGATCTTTTTGGTTGTAGTTGAATCTACTTATTTTAGTTTTTGGTTTTGTGTTGCTTATGTTAAATAGAGGAGGAGATGAGCATAAATGGGAGTAATGGTAGTTAAGTGGGACACTAAGATGATATTGGGAACATCAATGATGTAAACGACCCAAATGTTAATGACCCAATCCAATTGGGTGGTGTTGGTGTCATTCGTCTACCTCCGGCGGAAGGAAACATTGTTTTTCACATCCCTAGCACAATGCTTTAGCTTCTACAATTGAAGGTATTATTTGGGGGGATGGCTCATGAGGATCACCATGAGCATATTCAAAACTTCGTGGATGTTTGTGGTCCATTCTCATTTAAGAACATATCACAAGAATCAGTCTGTCTCAGGTTATTCCCATACTCTTTGATGGGTGAAGCTTCCAAATGGTTATCTGAGTTAACAAGAGACTCCATCACCTCTTAGGATGAGCTGATCACAGTGTTCCAAGTGATATTCTTCCCCTATCGAAGATGATGATACTCAGAGATAGCATCCAAGGTTTTAAACGCTTTGAAGGTGAGCCAATCCACGAGACATGCCTGAGGTTTAAGAAGTTGTTGCTGCAATTCCCAACTCATGGACTTCCAAATAATGTGTTGCTGCAATACTTCTATAGGAGCCTCGACTCGGTGAACAAAGGAGTTGCTGATCAACTTGTTCCCGATGGTATAATGCAACAACCCTATGAAGTAGCGTCTCAACTCCTTGATTGTATGACCAAGATCAATAGGGCATGGTATACTCGTGAAGACCAAGTCTCTCCTCTCAATTTTGGAATGACAAAATAGCATATCGAAAAGGATCAAGAGAGAGACCAAAACATGGCTACAATGATGACCCAATTGGATATCTTGGCTAAATATATCATGGGTGTTGGTACAAAGAGTGTTAATGTTGTGGGTGTTGGTGGATTAAACCCCGATGAAGCACAATTTGAAGCGATGGACAATGAGGAAGTGAACTTCCTAGCTAATCAAGGAGGAGGTTATCATGCAAACTACCCCAGACCGGGTGGAAATCAAGGTTGGAATAGAAATGAGGGCTGGAGAGACCATGACAGAGATTGGAGTGATCGTAACGCCACTTGGAAGGACAGAGAGGGTGACAAAGATAGGTATATCCCTCCCCATGAGCGTCAAAAGTCCAAGGAATCTGAAGGTGGCCGCACAGAAGACATGCTCTCACGCTTTCTCAACAAAGTCGAAGGGTCAGACAAAGTGTTGAAATAGATGAAAGAGGATGTCTCAACTCTCAATCAGACGGTACCTCTTACTCAGTCTCTATTAAGCAGCTGGAGACCCAAATGGGTCAAATTTCTTTGCATTTGAATCCAAAACAACAAGGGGGGTTGCCTAGTGGCACAATGGCAAACCCCAAAAATGAAGCTTGATTTGGTATCCTCGTTGTGCCACGACGTTAACTAAGGCGCTTCTTGGGAGGCACCCCAAGTTCTTAATGCTTTAGTTTTTTATTTTGAATAACTGGTGTTGATTATGCAGGTTGAAAGGTGAAAAATGGGTAGTTTGGCGAGCTAAACATTTAATGGGCGACTCGCCGAACAAGTCAGCGAGCCCGACTTTATCCGCCGTTTGAACCCCCAAATTTGCTGGAGTTCCTGTAAACTTGGGGAGGTAAAGTACCACTCGGCACATTGTTGAGTGGGTCGGCGAGCACGACTTACTCCGTCGACGGTGCCACGAACTGAAAGGTTTTAAAGGCCAAACAGTTTAAAATTTCAAAATCCATCAAATTCTCTCATTTCTCACTCTCGTACATTCTCACCCGCACTTTAAAATCTTGCATATATTCTTTTTCCCGCATTTTTGTTATCTCGTGCTCAGAATTGGAAATCTTTGCCGCCTAGCTATTCAAACTTGAAAATTTGGCATTCAGGTTGATTTTTCGAACCCCGCACTTTAATTTTGTGGTTGAACTCGAATGCAATAAGTAAATAAGTTGTTGTTTGATGTTTGGTAATTGCTTAAATTATGTGTATTGTGTTGGTTTGCCTGTTTTTATTTGAAATATGTGCCTAAATGCTTAAAAATGATCGATTCCTTTGTCTTGTTTGTTAAAATCGGTTTTAATTGTTGGGTTGCGGTTTATTTGTGTTGGGTCTAGTTGGGTGAATTCTAAGTAACCCGAAATTGTTCCAAATGAAGTAATATGCCCAATGATGGAGCGTTTGACGTCATTCTTAAGGGCAAAAGTCTTCAAATTGCCAATTTTGGCCAAATCAGGGGATGTTTGAGTACCCCGAGGGTATGGGTTGTATGGGTCTACCTATAATTGCATGATGTTTGTGTTGGATTTTGAATTCGGGGGCTACGGGGATGATTTTGGGAAATAGGGTTGAAAACTGGCACGTTGGGCCGTTTGGCGAGCTGCGTCGAGCTCGTCGAATGGTTCGGCGGTCGCCTAAGTCCCCCTTTGATTGCCCTTAATTTCATATTTTGGCTAAGTTGTTTTGTAACTTTCAGTGGGCAGCTTGAGCTTGCCGAAAGGTTCTCTTATATCCTTTTCTGCGCCCCTAACCCTTAAAATGCACTGTGATTTTCGGCGGGATACTCCAAGCTCGCCGATTGGTGTCGGTGATTCACAATGGGCCTGAACATTGCCGACATGCCTTGATTCTGGAAACGCGCTGGTACTTTCGGCAAGCCCGATCTGGCTAGCCTAAGTGACTCGGCAACTCGCCGACTGGTTCGTCGGTGAATCTTTCTGCAACTTAATTTCTTTATTTTTTTGAACTATTTCTAACACTTTTCTATGTATATTTGCATTTATGGGTAGAACAAACTTGGATGATAGTGGCATGCCACCCCAAAAAAGGGCACAAAGGATTATGACCAATGAGGAACATGTGCTTCCAATGCAAAAAGCAAGAAATTACCTCTGAAGGGATGTAAGGGCAAGGGCAAGGCGCCCCTAGCTGAGACACCGGATCATAACTCCGGCAGTGTGGGAGAGTCATTTGATTCTCAGGCTTTATTTTCTGAGCTAAGTATGATCAGTTACTACAGTCAGACGAGCAGAGCTACGTTCCAAAGCTCGTCATGATCCGTCCAGGATCTCGGAGCCAACCTCTCCTACTTCAGATTCAGCGCCAGGTCCAATAGAGACGGTGGTTCCAGCACCACCAGTTCAGGGTTCTCCTCCCCGGTTACTCAATCGATTAAAGGCCGAGGGATTGAGGACCATTTTGGAAGAAAAACGATTGTCCACGGATGGTGTAGTGGATAGACAACCAGTTGTGTGGGATACTCTCCGGTTCCACCATTTTGAGATCTTCACTAGGCCCCGAGGCCCATACATTCCCACCTGGGTCCAGGAGTTCTACTCTACCTATGGTGATCTGGTACTTTAGGGGAAGAAGGAGGCTAGTGCCTTCAGTCCAGTAGAGTATGTGATGGTTTGAGGAAGGCAGGTTAGATGCAGCAACGATGATATCAATGTTGTACTGGATAGGGCTACAAATTTCATGCACGAGTACTTGAGTTTAACTACTACGAAGACTCTGGATGACCTGAAGGGTTGGTTGGCACCCTTGATTTCTGACACCACTCCGAGGTGGATTGAGGCCGGAGCGCCTATAGATAAGAAGGATATAAATGTGGCGGCGAGATACTAGTTTGGATTTATTAGCAACTTGATCATGCCATCTCAAAACGAATCTATCCTCCACCACCCAAAGAAGGCCTGCCTCGGAGTATCACAGCCAGGAAGAGCCTCAATTTGGGGCTAAATAGTGAGCAGGAGATGGCCATGAGGGCCAAACAACATCAGACCATCCCTTCCATTCCCAGTACTCATCACAGAGTTGTGTCGTCGGGATCGAGTTCCTTGTGATGAGAAGAGGGATGTCGAGGTTACTCCCAAATCTTCCACCGACATCCGGCGCATAGAGGCCGAGTACACACGGGATGAGGCTAATAAGATGAGAGTAGCTTCGGTGGACACATCCCTAGAGGTTGATATTGAGACATTACCTGCAGAGACAATATTGCCTACTCCGGCCACTAGGCTTCAGGTATTTCAAGCTTTGCCCCCTCTGTGACTCCGAGTTCTTCTGCTGCTCCCCCAACTCCTAGATCTGCTGCTAGCACTATTGCATCCCGACCTCCGCTTAACCAGGCCATAGTACTATGGATGGGGCACCTAGCCCATTCTGCTGATGTGCGTGCCTCCAAGCTAGAGGCCGCGGTTCCCAAGATGATTGAGAGAGCTCTCATTGATGAATTTACACCTCTCATAGATTCCATTGATGCCCTCACGGCGAGGATAGAGGTATGTGAGAGAGGTCAGAGAGCTACTCGTGAGGTGACGACCTTAAAGGTAGCGAATGCGGAGTTGAGGAAGGATGTGGACTAGTTGAAGTCCACTGATAGGTCTCTTATTTTTGGGACTGTGGAGATCCCCAGTGATTTGAACACGGAGATTCCAGCTCGTTCTGATGTGCCTCCGGCTACCACCGGAGATGAGGTTAGAGCTGATGATGCGGCTGCAGAGTCCGAGGCTGAGACAAATGAGGGGCAACTTGGTGTTCAGGAGGACACTGTGTTTGAGGGACTGACTGATTTAGAGGAGGCTATAGTACATTCTGTTGTTTAGACCTCCTTGAGGGATACTTCTATGGCAGGGTCTAGTGGAGCCACAACTGATGCTACACCGCCCAACCTCAGAGAGTTACCCCGGGCACTGATGCCCCTACAGATGGAGTGACTGAGAAGACAAGATGATATTTCCCCTCCCTCTCTGTTATTTTGTTAAACTTTGTTTTGTTTTTCGTTGCATTTGAGGACAACTGCTTCTTTTTGTTGGGTGGGGTGAGGTATTTCCATCTACCTCTTGTTATTTTGATTTGTTTTGTGAATATTGGGCTGATTTTGTTGATATATGTATGCTTTGATGTTGATCTTGTGGATGTTTTTAGCTTGTGGCCTATTGTTTTGAATGCAAATGATTTTGAACCAAAATTTAAAATTTTGCCACCTTTTTTGTGTGTGATTGTGGCTGTTCTTGTGCAAATTTGAGTACTGGTTGTGATCAATACCGATGACTTGAGTAGTGCTCTTAATTGAACAAAATGAATGTACGGCTACGATGAGGCAAACGAAGTTACATAGGCAATATGTGAACTTTTAGCATCTCATTGTGACTAGTCGGTTGTCGAATGAGTCTCTTGTGATGAACATTGCACGCTAGCTAGAAAGTGTGAAGGCTTGTTTGATATTGGTATCAATGCCTTGTGTGATGACATTACTTTGAACATTGTGTGTGATGACACCTATAATTTACCTCGTTGGTCCGGTTTATTGAGTGATGCGGGCACTTGAAATGATCTTAGGCAACAATTTTGTAGAGTGAAAATAATTTGACAATATACCTCTTTTGTGGCCAACCTTGTGTGATGTATGAACCTTGCTTGAACCCTCTTGAGCCTTACCCTTTTGTTGGAAGAAACTTAAACAATTGTGACTGATAAACTCTATCAAAGATACTTCATCCAATACTAAGCATCATCGATCGTTTAATAGTAATATAACCCAATCAAGGGTTGGGGTTGAGTCCCAAGGGAGTAGTTTTTCCTTCAAATTCGAAAATGAAACTTTGACACAATCTCTTCAATGTTATGGTTATATCTAGCAAATTTCAATCCAACTTCACGAATAATTAAACAAATACTAGGGTAGAAACTTGGGGAATTGACCAGCCAATTGTCAAATTTTACTTTAGAGGGTGAATGTTGATACTAATAGTAGGTTATTTTGTTGTGGGTAGGTCGAGCCATATATAAGATAACTTTCTCTCGAACAATTACCTTTTTTTATGATGAATTCTCTCGAACTTCATCAATGATCGAAAGATGCCCAACCCTTTGTCCTCATCAAATCCACTCTCTCGAGCTAGATACAAAGGATATATTTCGTATTTCACTCTCTCGAGCTGAAATCCGGGTAACTCACTACAAAGGATGCTAAGATTGCTACCTTGGTTCTGTGTTTCTCTCTCGAGCAAGCTCACAACGCGGAATCAATTACAATAAATATGCAAAACAACTTCAAAACGCAATAACAAGTCAGACCCACTTCAAATTAACCTTCATATTTGCATTTCAACAATACCCACTTAGCAAAACTCAACAATTGGCTTTATAGTCAAAACCCCAAGAGAAGGGTTTTAGCTACTCATGTCAAAAGTAGAAAAATTAACATCTATCCTTCTTCCCATAAGTGAATACAGAAATGAGAATTTTTATGAAGAAATCAGCTAAAAATCTTCTTGATTACAAAATCTCTAAGAACATTTAGATCAAAATCACTCTCAAGAGCATTTGGTGGTATCCTCTCTCCAATTTGTTTGTTCCCTGATTTCTGAATACCCTCTCTCCTTTCCAAAAATCAACTTAAATAAGTCTAATGTGTGACTGTTACAAACCATTCGGCGAGGTTAGTTGGGTGTCGCAATAAGTCGGCGACGCGCCAATTGTTCTTTATCTTCCCTTCATTTTTCATTCTTTCTTGGTTCGGCTACTGTAACTTTAGACGATCCAGATAGGGATCGCCGAACACTTCTGCGAATTACCTTTTTCCTATTATCTCGCCCATCAGCATGTGTTCAGATCTTCTTTAGCAATCTTTGGCGACCTGATTGTCCTTCGCCAAATAGATCGGTGACACACCAACTGGATTTGCTGCTCGCCGAAATTACCTTGAGTTTAGCTCCGACATTCTATAACTTTAGGCGGTATCATGGATGTTTGGCGATCCGCTGAATGCTCTTTACTATCGCCAACGTGGTCACCTCTTTTAGGGCTTGGCACAATAGAACATTAGGCGAGACCATGGCCATTCGGCGACTCGCCCAATGGTTTGGGCGATCCTTAGGCCTTCTTTTCTTAGTTCTTTCAGCTGCCTTGTTCCTTTTTTTGCTCCATAGTGTCCATGCTTTGTCCCTAAGTTCAAATGCCTGAAATTCAAGTAGTTACATCAATTGTTGAGACAAAATGCACATTTATGGACACTGATTCTATTAAAATCAAGCCCTAAATGAGTCCAAATTGTGGACTCATCAACCACCCCAACTTAAACTTTTGCTTGTCCTCGGGTAATACTCAAGTTCGGCAGTTCAAAAAGGGTGCCTCAAACAGTGATACACAAGACTTAATCATGAATACACACAAAAAGATTCAACTTACTTATGCAATGAACAAATGTGCACTCAAAATTTCAAGTTGTGACTCACCAATATCAAAGAATCCCAAGCTCACAATACTTGCTTCAAATACAAGTTCAAGCTCAACTAAAGTGTTCAAATGCCCTCACACAAAGAATGATTCCATATTCACACAATGGTTCACAATTTAAAGCTTCGGAATCAAATGCAACGCTCACACTCACAAAGATGAACACAATACATTATTTCACCCATAGGTTTGCCCATATTTTCCAATCGATACTTGCTTCAGCTCACTCAAGATCACAAAGGTCTTTTCAAGGCTTGTAATGGGGCTGAGTGCAAAGGTATGGTTATTTAGGCTCAATGGCTATAGTCCTCATGAAATGTGGTGTGAACAACACTTCCGTTTCCTTTTCTTCATCATTTTTATTCATTCTCACAAGTCATCCCATTATTCACTTTCCATGGATCGTTGGAAACCCCCATTTTTTTATATATATGAAGGGGTTTCACTTTTTATCAATAGCATGGGTAGAAGGGACTTTCTTGCACTCCTTGATGCTCCTTCTCTTTTCATCGCACCCCCAACTTAGGCTTTTGGCTTAAGTTGGCTATTCAAACAAACCACAAATAATGAGGATTATGGGTAACGGGTCAAGAAAAGTCATGTTTTTACCAAGCTTCTTGCAAGAAAAGGTTAAGGCTCAAAAGGTGTTCAAAAGAGGTTCACACACTCACAAGGTAGGCCACAAAAGAGGTATATGTCAAATTGGTTCACACTCTTTAAAGTTGCCTAAGATCATTTCAAGAGTTCACATCCCTTAGTCAACCGGACCAACAGGGCAAATTCTAGGTGTCATCATGCATGGTTCACTGTAAGCTCATCACACAATGCATTGACATTAAAGTCAAACAAGACTCCACACTCTCGCTAGTGTGCAATGCTTATCATAAGAGACTTGATTCGATAATTGGCTAGTCACAACGAGATGCAAAGAGTTCACATATTGTCTATGCAACTTCATTTGGCCTCATCGTAGCCGCACATTCATGTTTGTTCGATTATGAGCACTATTCAAGTCATCGGTATTGATCAAAACCGATACTCAAATTCACAAAACAAAAGCCTCTCAACACAAGTATGGGGCTTTGAAACAAAAAAGTGGCATGAGTAGAAACAAGAAGGAGGTTCGTTGAGGTTCATGAGTAGGCTCCACCACCCCTAACAAAAACAATTCACATTGTCCTCAATATGGGTAGAGAGCGGATAATTACCAAAATTTAACATGAAATATGAATAATAAAAAGTATCAAGAAATGAAAGCAATCTAGTGTGTAAATAAATAAAACAGGATAACGAGAAATCTTCACTAAATGCCCAGATGGCGATGGAGTGAAACGGTCGCCGAAGGATTCGGCGGTGCGCCTTATGTTCGTCAAATCGCCCTTAGTTCCAGTAGACTGCACTCTTGTGGACGGCAGATCGGCAAAGATGTAGAGGAACGCTGAACAGTTCGGCGATCCGCATAAGGAACTTCAATTGTGTTGGCTAGGAAGGGCGAGGAAAATCGAACCGCCGAAACAAATCGGCGGTACGCCAACTGGTAAATATGTCCCGTCGAATGTTCCAGAATCTCAGCCCCTTTCATTGAAATCTGTAAGAAGAACTAAATCGTGCTCGCCGAAGTGATTCGGCAATTCGCCAAGAGTACTTTGTCTTGCTCATGAACCCACTCCTGCAAAATCAACACGCATTATTTAAAATACTAACACTTAGGTTGCCTCTCAAGAAGCGTCTTATTTAACGTCATGGCACGACGTGGAAATACTTTCAAGCATCTTCCAGGTACACCACTTCAATCAAAGAAATCTCTTGGCATTCATCAAAGTATAACTTCAAACGCTACCCATTCACCTTAAATGTAGGTCCTTCTTGCCCCTCAACTTCTATGGCGCCGTTTGGGAACACTCGTGTCACTCTAAATGGTCCTGACCATTTCGATTTGAGTTTTTTGGGAAATAACCTTAGTCGGGAGTTGTATAGTAACACCTAATCTCCCACCTTAAACTCTCTCTTAAGTATTTTAGCATTATGCCATTTCTTCATCTTTTCCTTATAGAGAGCTGAACTTTCGTAAGCTTTAAACCTGAATTCATCTAACTCGTTTAACTGCTCTACTCTCTCTTTTGAAGTTTTTGTCCAGTCCAAATCAGAACTTTCAATGCCCACATTGCTTTATGTTCCAGCTCGACTTGTAAATGGCAAGACTTCCCAAAAACTAACTGATACGGCGACATACCGATTGGAGTTTTGTATGCAGTGCGATACGCCCATAGTGTGTCATCCAACTTTCGAGACAAATCAGTTCTATTTGCAGTCACTGTCTTAGCCAAAATGCTTTTGATCTTCCGGTTTGACACTTCAACTTGGCCACTTGTTTGGGGATGATACAGTGTTGCTACTTTGTGTTTCACCCATACTCACTTAATGCAGCTGAGAACCATTTATTACAAAAGTGTGATCCCCCATCGCTAATAATAGCTCGTGGAGTCCCAAACCTTGCAAAAATGATGCTCTTCAAGAATTGAACAACAATTTTTCCATCGTTGTTTGGAAGAGCCACATCCTCTACCCATTTGGAAACATAATCCACAACCACCAAGATATATTTATTGCCAAATGAGCTCACAAATGGACCCATAAAATTAATTCCCCACACATCAAATAGTTCCACTTCCAAAATTGGTGTCAGAGGAAACTCGTGCCTTTTGGACGCTCCACATTGCTTTTGACATTGCGTGCACTTCTTGACAAACCCATGAGCATGTTTGTATAGAGACGGCTAGTAGTACCCACTTTGCAGAACTTTAGCTGTTGTTCGTACACCACCGTGATGACCTCCAACCGGCGAAGCGTGACAAGCATGTAGGATCTCAATAACTTCTTCTTCCGGAACATATCTTCTAATTATATGGTCAACACACTCTCTAAATAAATATGGTTCATCCCAAAAGTATTTCTTAACATCGAACAAGAACCTGTTTTGTTGGTAGAAGTTCAGTTCGTCTAGCATTACTCCACAAACCAAATAATTTGCAAAATCAGCATACCAAGGGGGTTGGGTGAGGGTTACCATGAATATTTGTTCATCGGGAAAAATATCCTTTATGTCGATCTCCAGCTCGTTATTCTCCCTGCCTTCCAATCTTGACAAGTGATCTGCCACCTAATTTTCACAACCTCTTCTATCTTTGACCTCAAAGTTGAATTCTTGCAATAAAAGCACCCACCTTATCAATCTCGGTTTGGCATCTTTCTTTGCCATTAGCTAACGCAATGCAGCATGATCAGTGTGAATAATCACTTTTGTACCTAACAAGTATGCGCAAAACTTCTCAAACGCATAAACCACTGCAAGTAACTCTTGTTCGGTAACTGTGTAGTTACGTTGAGCACTATTTAAAGTTTTGCTTGCATAGTAAATGGGATGAAAAAGTTTATTTCGTTTCTGTCCCGACACTACGCCTAATGTCATACCGCTTGCATCACACATTACTTCAAGTGGCTCTAACCAATCAGGACTAATGATGATTGGAGTGGAAATAAGTTTTTCGTTTAGGCATTTGAAAGCTACCATACAAGCATCATCAAAGTGGAATTTCACCTCTTTTTCCACAAGTTTGCATAGAGGAATTGCAATCTTTGAGAAGTCTTTGGTGAACCTCCTATAAAATCCGGCATGTCCCAAAAAAATCCGAACCCCTTTTACTCAAATCGGTGGCGGTAATTTCTCTATAACTTCAACTTTTGCTCTGTCCACCTCTAGCCCCTTTTACGATGCTTTGTGACCAAGCACAATTCCTTTCTTAACCATGAAATGACACTTTTCCCAATTTATGACTAAATTTGTCTCAACATATTTTTGGAGAAATTGTCCTAAGTGCTCTAAGCATTCTGCAAATGTGTCACCCACAACTGAGAAATCATCCATAAATACTTCCATTGAGTCTTCCAACATGTCAGCAAAGATGGATAGCACGCAACGTTGGAACGTAGCCGGGGAATTACACAATCCGAATGACATTAGTTTGAAGGCTAAAGTACCATATGGGTAGGTAAAGGTTGTTTTCTCTTGATCCTCAAGAGCAATGGAGATTTGGTTATAGCCAGAATACCCATCCAAAAAGCAATACCACCCTCTCTCGGATAGTCGGTCAAGCATTTGATCCATAAAGGGCATGGGGAAATGATCCTTTTTAGTCCATGAATTTAGCTTCCGATAGTCCATGCAAACTCTCCAACCTGTCACCGGTCGCATAGATACAAGCTCTCCCTTGTCATTAGGGACAACTGTGATTCCTCCCTTTTTGGGCACACATTGCACCGGACTGACCCATTTGCTATCTGCAATAGGTTAGATCATTTATGCGTCCAACCACTTTATTATTTACTTTTTCACCACCTCTTGCATTGGCGGGTTTAGTCTTCGCTGATGTTCAACACTCGGTTTACAATCGCTATCAAGCTGAATTTTGTGAGTGCATATGCCTAGAGGGATGGCCACTATATCAACAATAGTCCAACCGATGGCTTTTAGATGCCTTCTCAGTACTTCAAGGAGAAATTTTACTTGCCAATCAAGTAAATCAGCTGCAATAATAACCGGCAAGGTGTTATTTGCACATAAGAAAGCATACCGAAGGTGAGAGGGTAATACCTTCAGCTCGAGATTTGGTGGTTCTTCGGTTGATGGTTTGGCGGGAGGGCTCTCTTGGTTTTTTAAGTCGATGTCCAATTTCATTGGATTGTAAATCTCCCCATGCTTGAAAACGCGGCTACCACTTCATCTTGGCCTTGAACCTCAAACTCTTCATCGTTAGCCAACACAACTTCAAGTGGTTACTTGCTGCACATTAAATGGCTCACACTAGCCACTACCTCGTCAATCATATCATCAGTTGAGATTACATGGATGTTACTCGGGTGTTTCATTGATTTGCACACATCAAAGGTGACTTCATCTTCATTAACCCAAAATTTCAGCTCCCCACTCTTAACATCCACCAACGCTCTCCAGTTGTCAAGAATGGCCTCCCCAAGATAATAGGAATTTTGGCATCTATTTCATAGTCGAGTATGACAAAATCGGCCGGAAAGATGAATCGGTCAAACTTAACCAAAATGTCATAAAGTATTCCCACTAGATGTTTGATCGATCTGTTAGCCATCAAGAGTCTCATAGTTGTACCCTGCGGTTTACCCAGCCCGAGTTGTTTATAAATAGCATAAGGCATTAGATTAATACTTGCTCCCAGATCGCATAAGGCTTTTGCGAACTTGAGCATGCCTATAGTACACGGGATGGTGAATGCTCCAGGATCATTTTTCTTTTCAATCAGCTCCTTCGTCATAATTGCACTACAACTGTGAGAGATAAAATCCAAGCTCCTTTTTTGTGACTAACTCCTTCATGAATTTGGCGTAACTCGACATTTCCAACAATGCTTCAACTAGAGGGAGATTAATAGATAAGGTCTTGAATACCTATAGAAACTTCTTGAACCTTTCTCCTCATTCTTTTTCTTGAGGTGTTGAGGAAATGAAGGAGATATTTTAGTTAAAGGCTGCTTGGCTTTTAGGCATGGCTTGTGCTTTTCCTCCTCACTTTGTGACTCCTTTGTAATGTCTTGAGAAATGGTTATCTCTTCTTCCTCTATATCTTTGCCTTCATTCCGCGTGTACTCTTCTTCGTTACCCGTCACATCACCTTTTACTTCTTTTACGCTCTAAGTGACAACGGCCAGTCCTTTATCTTCATCATATGTCACCATATTTTGTTTCAATTGTATTGAAAGTAAACTCAATTGACCTTCAAGGACTTTGATTGAATCTGCGTGCGAGTTTACTTATTGTTCAAGGATGAGAAGTCGGCTTTCATCCCTTTCAATAAATCATCTGAGCCTTCAACTTTATCAAAAATGCGTGAAAGCAAATCATTCAAGCGGAGACTACTTGCACCTCCCCTTGATTTTGGGCTCTCACTTGAGTGGGTATGGTTCTCTTCATATTCATCCTCTCTTCTCCAATACTCATTTTGCTCGGAAAAATCTTGGTGGCATCTCCTTTGCTCAACTTCATTCTGATGGTTCCAACCTTGATTTCCACCTTGCTGCAAATAGCGTGGGTAGAAACCCTCCTCACTTCTTCTGGAGTTCCAACCTTGATTCTCCCCAGGCTTTGAATAGCTTGAAGACGAACCCTCCTCAATTCTGAACACTCCACAAGTTCCCTTCATGTGTTCATGTAGAACTTCCATTTGGGTCAACATCTTCTTGATGTTTTCATCCCTCTCTTTCTCTTTATCCGGTTGCTCTTTTGTTAATCTAAAACGAAATGGAGAGACTTGATGTAACAACCCTAACTATGAAATATGAGGAACTAGAGCTTCTCATGTGTTTTGGAAGTTGGTAATTTGTTAAAAAGAAGAGTTTTGGCTTTTAAGGTTTAGTTTGAAGAGTTTTGAGGTCGAACATCAAGGGACGACCATGACGTTCGGAGACTAGTGTTTTGGAGCTTATGTGTTTTAGTGGTGTAATGTTCCCCTAGTCTTGTTTGAAAGGGGTTTAAGGAGTCAACGTCAAGGTACGTGTTAGACTCTATGCTATTAGACCTATTTTAGGTTGGTTGAGGGTGCTAGACAAGGAGCCAAGCCAAAAGGGGCGAGCCTAAGCCTAAAAGCTATGGTTGTCCCAAGTTGGCTGCTCACCTCCCCAAAGACCACGGGCACCACCACGACCAGTGATGCCCTAGATGGTCCGTATACTTGGGCGTGAAGATCACTTGGTCTCAAGGGAGGCAAGACAACTTTGCCTAAGTGCTACCTTATCTTCACGAGCTCCACCACGACTCGTGGTGTGCACCATGGATCATGGAAGCCTCCGTGAAGATGCCTTGGTCCCTTGAGGGACTGACATGGTGGAGTGGCCCACTGGTCAAGGGACCACGGGCACCACCACGAACCGTGGTGCCCTTCATGACCAGTCCAAGTGGGCATGGTCCCTGACGGGGTTGCCTCATTTAGGGGCTTTTGGGTAAGTTCTTTTAAATGTTTAATGTGTGGGGTTGATTTTAAAAGGTTTATATGATAAATATAAATAGTTTTAAGTCTTAAAACTTTCCTTTAACTCCTTATTTTAAAGACCCTAATCAAAAACCCCAAAGTTCTTCTCTCTCAATATTTCTCTCTCAACTCAAGGAAGAAGAAAAAGTGGGAACTAGGGTTTTGATTCAAAGCTTTCTTCATCAAATTTCTTTGGGAATTCATAAACTAAGGTATGGTGTCTCTTTATCTAGGGCTAGTTTTCGCCCTAGAACCAAATCTCAAAATGGTTTTCAAGGATTTCAAAAGTTATGAAAAATCCCAATTCTTCCTCAAACTCACGGGTTCTTGCATTAAATTGTTTCAAACGATTTATTATGATTATATTATGGTTTAATCGATGTTTTTTTAGGTGAAAAACTCCATGGACCCATGATCTCCCTAAATTCCTAAATTTGGCTTATGAAGTGGGTTTGATAATTATGATTGTATATTGATGGAATTGTGTTTAGATTGATTTGTATTATTGATTCCTATTGTTATCTATATCTATCGTTGGTGGATTGTTGGTGTATGGACGAGTTGAGAATTATGGCCTTGTAGGCAAGTCATGGGTAAATTCCCTTGTGATGTTAGAATTGTTGGGAATCGGATAATGGTGATTATGGCTTTGGAGAATGGTAAATTGACCTACTTTCATGCTATATTGAAATTGTTCTTGTTTGGATTGATGCCCTTATGGTGGATGTGTTTACTTATTGAATGTGTATTGATTATAGTCTTGAAGGCATTATATAGTGAATTGAAGTATTGTCTTAAGATGTGTCTACATGTGTGTGCAATATGAGGGTTATGTACGTGGTGTTCAAGAATAATATGATGGTATATTATACAATGTGTATATATTGTGATTGAAAATATGTTCTTTCTTAATGTTTATATGTGATGATGATGGGCTATGAAAGGTCTCTATATGGTAACGTTGTCTCTCGAATTGGTAGCCCTAGATTGTTAACCTCTCTTTGAATGAATGAATGTTTAGGATCGGTAGACCTAAAGTTGGTGCCCTTTTATAAATGACTAATGAGGTATTCTAGACTATGACTTGAATCAGTTAGACCTAAGTAGGGTGCCCTTTCATTGTGAGTCTAGACTCCTAAGTGAATGTAAACCTTGAAGCGGTAGACCTTATGATGGTGCCTCCTCTTACGTTAAATGATAAACTTGGAGTTGGTGGGCCGAAATGGTAGAAACCCTCTCTAAGAAAGTCAATGAGCTATCCTTTATGAACCTTGATCGGTAGATCCTTGTGGTACCCTTCTTGGTAGAGTATTATGGGTCGGTAGGCCTAAGCATGGCGCCCTCTCTAGTACTCATATGTGAATGAAATTACTCTATGGGAACTAAGGCTAAGCACCAAGTGGATATCGTTAAGATGGTAGATCTTCCCGAGTATGAGGCAAGAGTACAATGAACGTCTTTGGATATCCCCTAATCCATGTGCCTACATGGGATGTGTATTAGTTATACCCTTGGCATGTAGAACACCTTCCACGGTGTGGGGTCTTATGACACCGGATTCCATGCCTAGCTAGTATGGTATATGTCGGTTAATGCCTATTCCCTTCATGTGGGATGTGCACTCTAGTTACTTGATAGGTTCTATAACGTGTAGGTAGTAGTATGGGATGTCATCTACACATAGCAAGAGTAGGCCTTGAAGGTACTAAAGTGAGTTCCCTAAGTCTTTAATGACTATTATGTTAAGTCCCCTATATGCATGAATGTCTCCTTAAATGTCTCTACTAATGAATGTTGACTTATTGGTTTATGTTGAAAGGGAAAGGTCCTTATCTATGGTAGCCTTGAGGAACATTTAGGTGTGGCATGAAGAGGTAGTATGGGCTGCCCCTCCATGTCTTACTTAGGTGGGTCTTAGGGTAACTTTAGGTGGAGGGTCTAAGATGATGAAATGGTCTATTTGACAAATGTGCATATGTGTTGAAAATTGGTAATAGTTGAGATTGCTTATAATATGAATATTGTCTTGTATGTGGATGTTGACTTGTAATGTGTCTCTTATACATGTGGTTTATGGATATGTATAAAAAATGGCATAAAATCTTATACCTTAAATAAATGTCCCTTTTTGCATGTTTTTTCATAGTCATCATACTTAGTACTTAATTGTGCTAACCCCATTCTTTTCCATGTTTTACTACAAGTGTAGGTGTTGACAAGTGAGGAGCCATAGTGAAGCTTGGGATTAGAGTTTCTCTCAAGACTTTTGGTATGTCCTCATATGTCGAGGGCACAAATTCAATGTTCTAGTTTCTTTTATTAAGACTTTGTAATAGACTTGTAGTATTCTTCTTTATTGTAAAGGGCCATGTCCCTAGTATGTTTCTTTGTGACTTTGGTCTAAGTTGGCCACATGAGACTAGTATTCCACTTGTGTATAAAGACTTCTTTAAAATGTTGTTGACTTTCAAGTCTTATGAGTTTGTTTTAAAAGGTTTTAATTCCGCACTATTTTTATTGCCTATATGAGGAATGAATGCTAAGGGTTTGTATAAGACCTCTTCGAGGTCGAATACACCGTGTTGTGACTTGGGGGTGCTCTCGGGTCGTGACACTTGATCCTCTTTGGTGTACCACACTTGGTTTATTCTAGTCATGTCATCTAGAAGAAACGAGGCTACCTCAAACGATTGCAACATTATTCCTCCTCGTACCAACTGATCAACCACTCTTTTATTAACCGAATCGAGGCTCTGATAGAAATATTGAATTAACAAATCATTTGGCAGCCCATAAGTTGGGCATTTAAGTAGGAGCTTCTTGAATCTCACCATGTTTCATGGAGCGGTTCCCCCTCCCGTCGCTTGAAACATTGAATTTCATCTCTAAGTTTCATCATCCTTGATGGAGGAAAGAATCTTGTGTTAAATGCTATAACCAACTCCTCCCATGACGTGATGGAATTGTTTAGTAACTCGGTTAACCACGTATTAGCTTCTCCCTTTAAAGACAAAGGGAATAACCACAACCGAATTGACTCTTGCGACACACCTTTGAATGAAAAAAAGGCTGCAAACCTCTGTAAAGTTTCTCACATACTCGTGTGGGTCTTCATGATCTAGTCCTCCGTATAGTCCCCTAATTTGGAGAAGGTGCAGAGTTGTCCTAGTGTCTTCAAACATCGCATTCCCATCTGTTTGTGGATGCAAATTGCACCCATTCCACCCGATTTGATAGCATCCAAGGAAGCTCTACTCCATTGAAGGACAAGTATGAAGCTTTAGAAACTCCAAGGAGGCCCATAACAAGATCTCAAACCAAGGAGTTCAATGATAAGCTCAATGGGCTTCAATCGCTTATCCAAAGGTGTCTTATTG
>JAJOOE010016924.1:0-19060 GCA_036250405.1 Solanum raphanifolium
ATTATTTTTTGTTCTAAAGATTCTTCGTCTTGATGTTCTTCTTTATTTATTATTTGTATATCTGTTTCAGTCATTTGTTATATTATAGAATTCATTATTTGATTCCATTTCTATATCGTTATCCATTTCATTTTCTGATATTTCATATATGCTATCCTCACTTTCTAATTCATAATCTATGTACTCTATCGGCGTATATTTTTCATCGTTTATTATTATTTATGATTTTTTTTCTTTGGATTTTTAGGTAATTTACAATCTCTAATAACTATATGTCCTAATTTTCCACAATTATAACAAGTACATTCCGTTAGTTTTCTCATTGGTCTATATGGTCTTTTAGTTTTGTAGTTTTTTACATAGTACCTTCTTCTCGGTTTTTTATATTTATATTTTGATCTGTATTTTTAATTATATTTCTTTCTATTTTTATAATACCTATCCGTACAACCAAATTGATGTGTTGTTTTATTTTTGCAACATGCTAAGTTTTTTATCAATATTTTTCCCATTTTTATTTCTTCTTTATGTTTTTCACATAGTTCTATAAACCATCGTTGTAAGAATTTTATTCTAGCTCCTAAGGTATCTGTTATTCCTGCTTCATTCCAACTTTTTATTACTTTTGAATTAAAAGGTTCTAGTTATTTTGTAAAATATAATTTTCTTATTTCTTTACTTTCTTCCGTGCTATATGTTCCTTTATAATAGTATTCTCTAAATGCACATGTATATTCATCTAAAAGAGGGAATTAGCTCACTAATAAAATACCAAGTAACAATCTTCTTAAATTAATAATGAGAATCAATTAGCATACTAACAATACCAACTATTAAGAATCTGAAATCATATAAGCAATATACTGGTAATTTCCAGAATCAAACTCAAGCGAAAATAGTTCCTAATCCCATACAAGATAATCAGGTTCACATCATGAACAAACATAATCAATTAAAAGGTATTTAAGCATGTTGATAAAAAAAAATCGGTAGTGAAGCCATGAACTAACCTAAATCTAATTTAAACAAGCTACATATATTATGATAACACACATGAATAAAAAATCTCAATAGTTCATGCTTCACACAAGATTCATGCTTAAACAAGGTTCACAACTATTAATGATTTTTGAGTACTTATTGATAAGATAACAGAAAAACATAATCAAATTTACGCTAATTATCAGAAGATGGATAATAATTAAACAAAATCAAACCTGGACAGATCTGTCGAGATCCGTCTTGTGCAAAATTCCAAAAAACATCGAGCCTCACCGGTTTCTGCCAATTCACTGGTGGTTGCTGGTGCTCACTGTTTCGGTGGCTTCGCCGGAGAAGTAGGCGACTGGTGACGCTGTTGTTGCTCGCTGTTTTGCCACCGCTGCTGCTTGATATCGCTAGTTGTTGGTCGTCTGGGGTTTCGCGGGAAGGAGTAAAAGGGGAGAAGAAGAGAGAGGGGATGAAGGGAGAGAGGCGGAGAGAAAAGGATAGCAACCTCTTCTCTAGTTCTCGCCGATGGAGAGGGTGGCGCCGGTGCTTTTGCTAGCTCGCTGGCCGGAGCTCGCCATTGTTGTTTTTGCTTTGGCCAAAGAAAGACGGCAGAGGAGAAGAGGAAGAGAGTGAAGATTGAATTAGGGTTTTGGTCTTAGTATATTAAATTAGGAATGATGACTTATGAGATCTGAGCCATTGATTTCAAAGAGATGTATGGCTGAGATTGAATACGAGAGATCAATGGTTTGTATTAAACAATGAGGTTCTCAGATTTGGTTTCAAATTGGCTACAATCGAAATATGAATGATTTAAATAGGCTAGAATTGAAATGAAAAGGTAGCTATAATTGAAACAGAATTTGAATTAAGAGGGTTAGAATTGAAATGAATTAGAATAGAATAGGCTAAAATTTAAACATTTTTAATGAAGATTAAGAAAGTGCTATTCAATAAATTTAATACTACAAACTTTAAAATATTTTCATATAATTAAACACACTTATATTTTAAAAAAATTTAAATAAATACGTAAAGTAATTATTTTGAGTTTTAAAATCGATAAATATGATAAATTAATAGTAATGAAATAATTTAATTACAATAATTTTTATACATTATGCATACTAAAATATATAATTTTTAGCCAAAATTGTAAACTTGAAATATGTTTTAAAAACACGTATTTAATCGAATACAACTCCCGAAAGGGTTATAGGTTGGTCAAAATTGGGTGTCAACAACATCTTTTAAAATAACTATCCATAGTTAAAAATATTTAATAAATACCGACATCGTAAAGTCAATATTATTTAAAACAAAATACCAATTTAAATATACTGATTACTTGAGGTCGGTATTTATTAATTTGTTTTATTATAAATAGGTCTCTTGACATCTATATCATTACATGAGATATTAAGTCCATGATTTGACGACGGACTGATAGAATTTGTACATTAATCTAGAGATATAAATATAATTATCTCCTTATTCATATCAACATACTTTCATACTCTAAATATGGATTATTGATTTTTTTATTAATTTCATGAATTCTAACTCTTTATTTATCAAAGTATACAAAATTGTTATACTTTATAAACACAATTAATTGTAGGTGTAAAATGAAAATTTAGTATTATGCACAATAGCAAAATTATGATTAATAGGAATATTTTAAACAAACCGACCTCCGGATGTCGCTTTTATTAGAAGTAATTAGATTTAATAAAAAAAATACCAACCTCATGAGGTCGGTATCACATTAACTTTTAAGATAAATAAAAAGTAATCATGTTAATTAAAGAATATTGACATCGGGAGGTCTTGAACAGCCTTTAAGGCATACAAAAAGACATCTTTATTGAATATTTATTACGCTTGCCACATACATAACAATATGGCCTATGGTTCAACCGGAAAATGGCTCAATTTTTTAGTTTCATGGTCGAGGGTTCAAATCCTCTTGGCCGCACTTTTTTTTTATGCAGCCCTTTGCTTCAGTCCCCCCCCCCCCCTTTCCCTCAATTAGTTCCTATAGTTGCTACTTATATATGTATCTTTAATTGATACGAGTATTACGTGATATTCTATATTAATTACATATCAATATTAAACTTTAAATATTAATAAAAATATGTTTAAATAGTTTGTTTTAGAATAGAATTAAAAAAAAGTTATGAAAAATTATTAATTTCAAAAAGGGAAAAATAACAAAGCTATATCCTTTTCGTATAGAGCTTCGACAAGTGAATATATAATTAAAGCTTGAAAAGAGTTAATTTATGGCAATCTTCTAAAAGAAATTAATGAAGTGTTTTATTTAGTTTGTATTTGTGTTAGAGGTCTCATGTTTTTTTTTTTTGTATGTATGAAAGTGCAAGCTACTGGAATTATTTTGTAGATGTAGATGGAGATAAGAAATAAGTGTAATGTTTCTTGTAAGAATATCGTACATGGTGGATTGAAGTTGGAGAATTATCTCTAATGGTGAAAGAGAGAAGATTGAAGAAGAAGAGACATGTTGGGTGTCAATAGCGAGGGACCCACCGTTAAATGTAACCTCTCTTTTTACTTTTATGGTTAGTTTTAGGGCTAAGGACTAAAATAATTATTTTTTTATATACATGAGCGACTATTTTGACAAGGTGATATATATGAAGGACCAAAATAATTCAACCCCTATACATCAAGGATCATTTTGATCATTTTCTCACATAATTAATATACTGAAATTTGAATTGATTGAAACTCTTGTCAAGTTCTTACAGTAAAATTCATATAACTAAAAATACAACTTACATGTAAATTAAAATAAAATTATACCTTTACACCAATAATATATATTACGGGAGCATGTTTAGATTTTTCTCACTAAATCGTTAGATTGAAGTTCGATCTGTTTACAAAAGACGAATATTATGAAGAAGATGAAAAATTTTCATTTAACAAAAAAACAGATCTTAAAAAAACAATCAAATCTCATATAAGTAGTACATCAGAAAGTAATGTATAAACTATAAAATATTATACATATCATAAGAACATGCTTTACCTAGATAATTCATATCTTTACTATACATTAAAAATTGATCATTTCTTTTGTAACAAAATTTTCTAATGCCTCTATTTATAGGACATAATATGGAATTTGAAATGATATCATAAACATGCACTTGAATATGACTTAGGAGTTATGATTATCAAAAATCATGGGAGGAACGAAAATAAAAACAATTAATTTTTTTATATGAAAGAATATGAATAAATGGGGTGGTAATTGTCACATTCATTTTTTACAATAATAATAAAAAAAATAGAAAAAATTGTCATAAAAGTGAGAAAAAAAATAGGAAGCTTGACCAATGAGAGTTGCCTAATAGTATTCATTTATGTAGCTTTATATTACATGAAGGTGAGGTTCTATTGACAAATACATCGATCTTTCAGGATCTTTCAACTTCCTTAGAATAACAAGAAAAGGTTATTTCTCCTTCCACAACGGGTATTGTAATGAACTCAAGATACATTTGCTCATAAAAATTAAACTTTAGTCATTTTAATAACGAGGGTAAAAACGAGATATTTTTATCATAAAGTAAATTATGTTCAAATGATATAATATGGGGGTAAATTTGGTCAAACTTTATTCATATATAATGATGAATAATTTTTAAAAAATAATTAGATTTTAAAAATTAGGTGTAACTATCCGTAATTAGCGACTAATAATATGTTTAACCAGTGGCGGACTCAGGATTTTCGTTTAGGGGCTTCGAAAAATAAAGTATAGACGTGTAAATAAACCTTTAGAAATAGGAACCTTGAATTCTTTTAGGTTTAAAACCATAGTACTTTTAGCACGTTTCTTAAAGTAAAAAAAAAGTAAAAAAGAACTTGAAATATAGAACTGAAAATAAAATAAAAACAAAAAAAAACTGAAAAAAAGAAAGATAAAATGCTTACACAGAGATTTGAACCATTGACATACAACCTAATTTCATGGGGACTTGCGACTGTGCCATCAGTTTCTCTTTGTTATTGAAATACAAAAAATCTACCTTATATATACCGTGTAATTTCTTGCCGAGGGCCGAGGGGGTTCATGAAGCCAAGTGGGTCCGCCCCTGGATTTAACAGTACTTTTCATCATATGTCAAAAAAATCAATGACAATATTCAACATATGACATAATATATTCGATATTTGTATAAAAATGTCACTGTTTTAGCGACATTTTCACTATATGTCGATCGAATCAACCGCATTTTGCAATAAATGGCATAATATATTCGACATTTATATTAAATGTCGCTATTTTAGCAACAGTTTTGCTAAAAGTCACTAAAATTAATGACATTTTGCAGTAAATGTCATAATATATTCGACATTTATATTAAATGTCACTATTTAAGCAATATTTTTTCTAAATGTCACTAAAACAAATTTCACTTTGTAATAAATGTCATATTATATTCGACATTTGTAGCAAATGTCATCATTTATATGACATTTTCGCTAAATGTCGCTAAAAACAATGACATTTTGCAATAAATGTCATATCATAGTGACATTTTGGACCAAATGTCATATCATAGTGACATTTTGGACCAAATGTCATTATTTTTACGATATTTGATACCAAATGTAATTATTTTTACGACATTTGACATCAAATGTCATTGTTTTATGACATTTTATTCTTAAATATCGTGTTCGTTATTTTTCGATATTTGTTTCAAATGTCACCAAATTAATATCGTCCTAGGTACATTTTCTTGTAGTGCCTTGAGCCTTACCTTTCTTTGGAAGAAGCTTGATGAAAACATGTCCTCTCTTAAATCCACTATCTATAATCCTCTTGATTTGTGGTTGATTGAATAGCTAACTTATGCCAAAATCCTAAGTTGGGGCTGTGGTGAAAAGAGAAGGCAAGTCAAGAAGTGCAAGAGAAGTCTCCTTTAACCCATGGTGTTGAGAAAAATGGAGCCCCTCCATACAAAAAAAATAGAAGAGAAAAGAAAAGAATGAAAAACAAAAAGTCATGAAATAAAGTACAAAAGAAATGGGGTTTCTGAACAATACATGAAAAGTGAATAATGGGATGACTTATGAGCACTAAAGAAAATGATGAAAGGAGAGGAAAGGAAGTGTTGTGAGCACCACATTTCTTGAGGATAAAAGTCAATAAGCCGAAATGACCATACCTTTGCACTTAGCCCATTACAAGCCTTGAAAAGACCTTTTTGATCTTGAGTAAGCTGAAACAATTATTGATTGGAAAATACGGGAAAACCTATGGGTGAAAGCATGCATTGCGTTCTTCTTTGTGAGTGGGAGTTTTGCATTATATTCCTGAGCTTTAAATGATTGAACCATTGTGTGTGATTATGGAATCATTCTTTGTGTGAGGTCATTTGAATACCTTAGTTGAGCTTGAACTTGCATTTGAAGCAAATATTGTGAGCTTGAGAATCTTAGATAATGGTGCGTCACAACTTGAGTCTTTGAGTATACAATTGATCTTTGCATGAGTAAGTTGAGTCTTGTTGTATACATTCATGATTGAGTCTTGTGTAACACTGTTTGAGACAACCTTTTTAAACTGCTGAACATGAGTTTTACTTGAGGACAAGCAAAAGTTTAAGTTGGGGCTGTTGATGAGTCCACAATTTGGACTCATTTAGGGATATATTTTGATTGAATTAGTGTCCTCAAATGCATATTTTGTCTCAATATCTGATGAAAATCCTTAATTTTCAGGTATTTGACTTGAGAGACAAAGCATGGATGCTATCGAGCAAAGAGGAACAAAATAGCTGAAAGAAGGATGAAAAGACGGCCTGAAGATCACCTAATCCATTAGGCGAGTCGCCGAAAGGCCTCAAATCTAGCCTAATGTTCCAGTGTGCTAAGCCCTAGATCAAGTTAGCGAGGAAAGGGAGCAGTTGGTGCATCGCCGAGCAGTTCCGCAAAGTAGTTCCCTGTCGCCCAATGAATCAAAACGCGAAGATGTTGAAGGCAAAAGTATAAAGGCAATGAACCAGACCAAAGGGCGAATCGCCGAGTGTATCGGTGATCCCGACTAACTGCGCCGAGTGATCCTCCCAGTACAAATTTTCGAAAACTATAAATTCCTATTTAATTATGTAGCTTAGTATCAAGTTGTAGAGAATTATTACTGAGACTTAGAATATTTTATGTTTTTAGTTCTTAGAGTTTTTGGGAGACATTGTTCTTGAGCTTGAAGTTTTCGAAGGTTTTCAACTCCAAGAAATTGGAAGTGGGTATCCAAGAATCTTCATCCTAGACGTGTTTAAAGAAATTTTTTATCATATCCACTTGATGGAAACACTTGTTGGTATTGATTTCTATCTCTTTTTCATGTCTAGTTAAAACCCCAATTCATGGGGTGTGATTTTGTGAATATGGGTTAAATTTCCTGTTGGGTACTGCTTATTGTTAGTCTATTTGTTGTTTAACTGTGATTTTGTTTAGTAGTTGTGTTTGAACTTAATTGGATTGTAGTTGCAAATACGATTTCATCTTAGTGTTTTTGGCTTGTTTTCGAGAGAGGTTTTATAACTAAGACTACTAAATCGATAGCCGGTGGTTATTGGGTTATCGTAGGTTCAGCTTGAGAGAGTGAATCCTAGGCCTTTTCCAACATATTTAGCTCGAGAGAGTGAATGAGCTAAGGCAGAGGTTGCGCTTAAATGCTGCAACTCAGTGTTCGAGAGAAACCAAGTTGATTCGGGGTAAGTTGCTCGAGAGAGAATTTACCCCCACTAAAGTCTAGATTAGTTACAAATATTCAGTGATTTACTATCAATAGCATTTACCCAATAGTATATTTTATCCCATATTCTTATCACATCCCAAGAATCTCGTCTCCTTATCTCGCATCTTTATATGTTTGTTGTTTTTGTTCATTAGTTGAATACAAACCCCCCATTGATAATTGACATTCATGTCAACCTTTTAGATTTAGTATATTTTTATTCGTTAATGTTTATAACTATGATTGATTAGAACTTAATTTTACTTTTCAATTAATTCTTGCAACCACTTCCTTGGGACTCGACCCCACCCCATTCGGTTGGGTTATATTACTATTTTACGATCGTAGACACTTGAATTGGAAGTTGTGTCTTGATTACGCAAACATAACATTTCATTAAGGTATCTCTTTTAGGTATGATTTCAAATATTTTATGCATTGCTATCATACTTGGTACATATTTTGTACTAACACATACTCTTGACTATATATCCCCAAATGTAGGGTTCGACAATCAGGCTCCCGATTTCATGACTTGAGTTCATTGAGGAGATTAATAGCTTTGGGTGAGTCCTCATGCTTCGAGGTCGAACATTATTATTTTTAGTATTTCCTTATTTTATGTATTTGAACATGATGTACAGGCTTCGCCTAGATTCATTCTTATGTACTAAATGGCTTTAAGACTAATGTTTTAGACTTCTTCTTTACTTTTATAAAAAAATTGGACTTAAAATGTTGTTATTTATCCCTTTTGTTCTATTTCTTATATTATGAATGCTAAGTGGCCTATATAGCGCCTTTCGGGGTCGTATACCCCATGTTATGCCTAGGGGATACCTTGGGTCGTGACAAACTTGGTATCAGAGCACAAAGTTAAGAAAGGTCCTAGGTTGTCTCATAAGCCACGTTGAGTAGAGTCTTGATACTAAGTATGAAGCACACCATATACTAAGTGCCTCATTTTAAGTCATTCAACCTAGAATCGAAAGAAAAACCATCTTCATCCTCTCCATATAATTTTTCTCTCTCTAAGAAGAACCTCAATTGGAGAAGGAGATAGAGCTTGAAGCTTGTGTCAAGAGCAAAGTGTAACACCCTATGTTTTAGTTAGTTGAACTAGTGAGTTCTAGAGCCTTTGGGGTGAGGTTTGGAGTGTCGTATGAGGGTTAAAATAAAAATAAATGGCTCCCGTACTTAGAATATCTTGTTTAGGGATTAAATGTTTGGGTACGACTGCCCAAGGACCACCCAAGGTGTCCTTGAGGAGGACCCCAAAACTGTCAAAAAGTGTGATTCACGGTTGCAAACCACGCTCAGTAATCTGATCTACGCCCCGTGGTTCATGGTCGTGGATCAGGCATGAGTTGGCCTAAAAGTTTTGAGTCTCTAACCCAAACCACGAGACCAATCCACCCCCCTTAGACCAATCCACGGTCCGTGGATAGTCGTGTCGTAGGTGCTGCCAGTTTTTCAGTTTTAGTTTTTAAGTTAGTGTTTAGGGGTTAGTTTAGTAATTTGTTTAAGGGTTAGTAGGGGTGATTAGTTAGTTAATTTACCTCCTTTAAATATTTAATAGGCCCTAAACTAATTACTTTAACTCATTCATCTAAAGACCCCCAAATTACTCCCCAAGAAATCCCCTCTCTAGAAGAAGAAGAAGGAAGTTGGGGTAGCAGCTTAGGGTGATTTTCACCATTGATTAAAGCTTTGTTTGAGGCTTTGATTGAAGGTATGTGAAGCTTATTCATCCATGGGTTCTTCCACCCATGGAGCCCCCTTAGAAATCCCCCAATTGTGAACTCAAAAACCCAATTCTAGCTAGAGTAGTGATTGCATTATGGGTAGGGCTTGGGTGTTATTCTAATCTAGTGGATATCACCCAATTATGATTGAATTGTATTTTTTTAATGATATTATGATGAATTCATGTGATTTCTATGATGAACCCTAATCTAAATTGATGAATGTGATTATTGTGGGTTGATGCCACTAGAGGCAAAATTGAAGGTTCTAAAGTGATCTTCCTATTTCAATGTCTTGAATACTAATTGATCATAGTTAGGATCATATAATCATGAATTGAACTAGAATTTATTGAATAGGAATGATCTTGACTTGTAAATTTGAAATTGAACCTTTATGATTAAGTATGACTAGAATCACTTCTAAGGAGCAATGTGATTGAATAGCTTGTAATTTAGACATAGATCATGATAGAATGAAGTTAAGCGTGAAAGTAGGGCTTGTAGCCATCATTGTTAGGTATTTGGGGGTAAAGTCAATATAATATGATCTTGTGGTGTAATTATCTTCCTCTTATACACTTAGACATGAATATACTAGGAGATTCAAGTTCTCTCCCATAGAAGGATTCTAGGTTGACCTACTAACCTTAAATGAATCAAAGCATGTCAGCCTAGAATAACTTGAAGTTGTGATATATGATCCCTTCATGTATAGCTTGACTTAGTAGGATAAGACAAAGGTTGATAGCTTAGGATGAGGAGCTATTCTCTCCTAAGGGATAGCTTGACTAAGAATTGTAGGATGCACGTCATGGTAGCATGAGTTAGTAGTAGTCATGGTAGCCTAGGATTGAGGATTTATACTCTCCTATGTGTAAGCTTGAACTAGCATTGTTAGGATGCATTTATGGTAGCTTGACTTGGTTTGGCCAAGACCATTTCATGGTAGCTTTGGGATAGAGGACTTAGACTCTCCTAAGGGTATCTTGACTTGCATTGTAAGATGCATTTCAAGGATAGCTTGAGTTAGGATTAGTCATGGTTGCTTAGGGTTGAGAATCAGACTCCCCTATAGATAGCTTGCACTTGTCATCTAGTACACTTGTAAGGGTAGCATGACTTAGTTGGTTTAGGATTATTTCATGGTAGCTAAGATAGGACACTTGTACCTTTGCTAGAGTAGCTTAGACTTGCATGTTAGTGTGTATTCCAAGGTAGTTAGATTATCTTAACCTAGTTATGCTAGTAAGATGATAGCATGGTCTTGCCTATTAGGGGTTTATTCCTTGGTAGCCTTGAATAAAGGTAAATAGAATAGAGGGATTAGTCCCCAACTACTGAACCTTCATGATAGTCTAAATGAGTACTTAGTGTGGGTAGTAGTATGGGATGGTATTGATACATTGCACAATTTTGACTTAAGGCTAGGTATGAAGGGTTCCCACACATAGTATGACTTAGCATGGATTGTTGCCATAGTTGCCTTTGAAGATATGATTGCCTAAGGTGGTTTGTTCCTTTGTCTATATGAAGTAAGCTTATAGTAAGACCAAAAGTAGGGTCAATATGACTAAGATGATTTCATGGCTATGCTTAGTGCGAAGGGTAGTATGGGATGCCTTTCATGCATTGCACAAGTGTTTCTTGAGGTTCCTTAGAAGTATGGTGCCCTTATGGCAGAAAGACTTATGACTTAACCATGCACATAGACTATGATTAAAATGACTAAAAAAAGGCATACTTGGCTTGGGTGGTATTATGGGATGCTATTCTTGGTTTGTACTTTTATACTTTTGAGGTTACTTGAGAATTGTGCTATTATGGTAATGATGACTAAGAGTTAATATTGTTGCTATGATTATGACTTATCTCCTATGTTTATTAACTATGTCTTATGTTGACTGATGTTTATATGAAGCTTATGTTGGAGACCATGCTATGACTATGATGATTATGTTATGACTATATTATTATCTCTTATGCTTCTGTCTTATGTTGACTAACCATTTGAGATGCTCTTATGATGTTGTGTTAGCTTTCATAGTTGGTACATTTTGTACTAACACATATTACCTACATGCTAATCAAAACAATGTGAATGAATAGCTTGTAATTTGGACATGGATCATGATAGAATGAAGTTATGTTTGAAAGTAGGGTTTGGGGCTAAATTCAATATGATGTGATCTTGTAGTGTAATTCTCTTCCTCTTATACACTTAGACATGAATATACTAGGAGATTTAAGTTCTCTCACATAGAAGGATTCTAAGTTGACCTACTAACCTAAAATGAATCAAGGCATGTTAGACTAGAATAGTTTGAAGTTGTTATATATGATCCCTTAATGTATAGCTTGGCTTATTAAGATAAGACCAAGGTTGATAGCTTAGGATGAGGAGCTATTCTCTGCTAAGGGATAGCTTGACTTAGCATTGTGGGATGCATGTCATGGTAGCATGAGTTAGTAGTACTCATGGTAGCCTAGGATTGAGGATTTATACTCTCCTATGGGTAAGCTTGAACTAGCATTGTTAGGATGCATTCATGGTAGTTTGACTTGGTTTGGCCAAGACCATTTCATGGTAGCTTTGGGATAGAGGACTTAGACTCTCCTAAGGTTAGCTTGACTTGTATTGGAAGATGCATTTCAATTGTAGCTTGAGTTAGGATTAGTCATGGTAGCTTAGGGTTGAGAATCACACTCCCCTATGGATAGCTTGCATTTTTCCTCTAGTACACTTGTAAGGGTAGCATGACTTAGTTGGTTGAGGACTATTTCATGGCAGCTAGGATAGGACACTTGTACCTTTCCTAGAGTAGCTTGGACTTGCATGTTAGTATGTATTTGATGAGTCCACAATTTGGACTCATTTAGGGCTGTATTTTGATAGAAATAGTGTGCTCGAATGCTTATTTTGTCTCAATATTTGATGAAAACTATTAAGTTTCAGGTATTTGAAGTTTTAGTAGAAGCATGGACACTGAGGCGCAAAAAGGAACAAAAAGGCTGGAAATAACGAAGAAGCTGAAGCCTGAACATCACCAAATATCTTTGGTGATTCGCCGAAAGAACAGACTTCGCCCTTTGTTCCAGTATGCAAAGCCCCTGATGGAAAAGGATCAAGAAGGTGATGATGGGAGCAGTCGGTGCTTCACCCAATAGTTCCGCGAAAGTACTATACCACCCAACGGTCTAGAATGTGAAGACGCTAAGGGCAACCACTAAATGGCAATGAGGGAAAATATGGGCGAGTCGCCGAATCACTCGACGAACTCGACTAATTTCACCGAGTTATCCGCTAACGCTAATTTATGATGGCTATAAATACTAAACTTATTATTAATCTTAGTAGTTCCGAACCATTTTTATATTATTCACAATAGAATAATACTTTTAAGATAATTTTCTGTCAAGTTTGGAGAGGGTTTTGTGGGAGACTTGAAGAGAAAAGGATTTCATCTTCCCCAAGTTGGAAGTGGGTCTTCTCCATTCTTTTTCCTTTGCTTAAATCAAGGTTTAATTTCCTATACACATTTGATTTTAGTATCAATTTAGGTGTTTTTGGTTATTTCTTGATGTGTGGCTAAACACCCTATTCTTGGGGTGTGATTTAGCAAATAGGTGTTGATATTGTTGTTGTGTCTTGCTTGCTGATAGGCTAGATGTATTTTAATGGTGATTTCACCTAGTGGTTGTGGTTTCATTTAATGGGTTTGTAGTTGCAAACACAAAACCACCCATGTGTTTTCGGCTTGCCCGAGAGGGATGTCGCGAAACCAAGACCACTAGATTAATGGCCTAAGGAGTGGGTTGACATGAGGTTCAACCCGAGAGGGTGAGCCCTAGTCCCATATCCTAACACTCATCTCGAGAGAGTGAGTGGGGTAAGGCGTAGGCTGGTCTTCATGCGGCAAATGGGTGTTCGAGAGGAACCCATTTGAAATAGGGTAAGTTCCTTGAGAGGGAACTTATTTCCATTTAAAGATTAGCCTAGTCACTATTATTTTGCAAATTTCCTATCGAAAGCATGTACCCAACGATTTATCTCAACTTGTATTGCAGTCACACCCCAAGAACTTCTCCCCATACTTGATTTTCTTGTTAATTTTTTGTTGTTTTTACTACTTGTGACAAAACCCCCATTTAATATTTGACACTTTCGTGTCACCCCATTTAATTTACTATGTTTTTTTCGTCAATATCTTTAGCTACGACTAGTTAGAGCGTAATTTTATTTTTCCATCAATTCTCAAAATCACTCCCTTGGGACACGACCCCAACCTTTAGTTGGGTAAGTATACTATCGACGATCGTAGACACTCATACCGTAGGTTAGTGTCGTTGGTCACGATAAGCATCAAAGTGATGCCACTGCCGGGGAGTGGTGTTATTATGATAAGCATCACGATAGAATAGTTCCTAAATTACGTCGTGCCACGACCTTAACTAAGGCGTTGTTTGGGAGGCAACCCAAAACCCTTTAAGTATTTCTTAATTACTAGTAGAATAATGGTGTGTTGTTTGTACATGTTAAAGTAAGAGAAGTGAGTGAAATAGTGTATGGAAGCAAGCAACAGGTCCAGCTAGCGGATCGCAGACAAGATCGGCAAGCATAATCATTGTCGCCGTTTGATTCAAGGCACTGTCAACTTGGATTCTGTAAAACTCGACAGTTGGTAAAACATTAGTGGTACATCACCGACCATGTCGGCGATCTCGATGTAAATCACCGTTGGAACCCTCACATGAGCTGAAGATCCTGTTACATTTGGTGAAGATACTACACACTTGGCGCTTCGCCGAGTGAATGAGCGAACCTAACTCAAATCGCCGAATGAGCGGGAATTGGACGATTTTTTTCAATTTCATTCATTTTCTCTTAATTTTCATCCTATCAACCTCATATTTGCACTCTAGTTTTATATTTCTTGTACTTTTAGAGTAATTTAGTTGTAGAATTGTGCTCGGATTTGGATCACATTACTGCCTAGTACTTTAGTACAATCTAATTCAGTACCTAAGGTTGGTAATCGAACCCCGTAGTATTTTATCAAAATTTGTACTAACTTGCATAATGCTTGATAGTATGAGTTCTATGAGTTAATGGGATTACATATATTATCAATTCTTTTTTGGTAGTCTCTGCGTAATTTGAGGGACTCACACTCGACTTTGCTTTAAATTAAGTTGTTATATGTTGGGATTGTGAAAATGCTATGGGTCTTCATTGAAGTTTGTGTTGAAAGAGCTTAAATTGCATCATCAGGGGTTGTGGGGTTGAAGTCGAATGAATGGATTGAAAATAGGCACGATTGGGCTGTTTGGCGAGTTGAGTACAGTTTGCCGAACTGTTCGGCGGTTCGCTTAACATCTCCTCTTCATTTTTTAAATTAACGCCTCGTGCACAGTTAACTCTATAACTTTCGACGAACAAGGTTATGTCGCTGAATGTACTCGACGACAAGTCGAAAGATTTTTTGTTCGCTCTTTATCTGCATCCTTGTACCTTTCAGGCACCTTTTTCAGTGATTCGCCTAACTGTACTAGCACTTCTCCCCTGCTCTAGTTTAAAATATTGTTTAACTTTGTCTCAAAGTCTTTTATAGAAATGGCTAGAACAAAGGTCGCAAGGTGAGTTATGCCACCCCGACATGTAAGAGCATGAAATTTCAAAAGAGACGAGAAGACAATAGAATTGGAAAAAGAGAGAAGAGAAAGTAAGAAAGTGAGCTCCAGCAGAAGGGTCCCCATTGATACTACTATTCCTTCGTGGAAACGTGGAGTCTACACGACCATAAACTTCTTTTTGGCAAGCCATGATGTGGACAAAATGTTTGCTGCTAACATAGCTACAGAAGCTAGGGCAAATGAACACAATGAGAACCAGAATGACAATTCGGGGACCATTTTTGAATTCCAGGCTAATGCATTAGACAACAATGCTCTGACAGATGGAGCAAGCATGTAGACAGGATCCACTTTTTACCTCTTTCTCTGTTCTTTCATTACTTTAACTGTTGGATATTTATTACATGCATTTGAGGACAAATACTTTTTATTTGTGGTGGGGTGAGGCCCACACCTTTTGTGTTGACATTCATGTTTTGTTCTATATATATTTTGGTTGTTCTATTTTAAATTGTTTTTAGACTGCTTTTTGTGGATGTTTGAGCTCAGGGCTCTCTTTTGTTTTTAACTGAAAACGATTTTGACCCTTCCAAAAAAATTTAAATTTTTCGCACATTTTCACCACCCCTCGCAAGATGAATGTGGCTATTCTTTTGCAAAAATTTAAGTCTCGATTTCGATCAATACCGATGACTTGAATAGTGCTCTCAATTGAACAAACATGAATGTATTGCTACGATACCAAATGAAGTTGCATAGACAATATGTGAACTCTTTGCATCTCATTGTGATTAGCCATCTATCAAATTGATTCTCTTGTTATTACCATTGGACAGTAGCGAAAGTGTGTAGTCTTGTTTGACTTAAGTGTCAATGCCTTGTGTGATTATATTGCTGTGAACCATGCATGAATAAACCTAGAATTTTCCCTGTTAGTTTGATTGATTTTGAAGGTGTCCTCTTGAAATGATCTTGGGCAACTTTAAAGAGTGTGGGACAAATTTGACATATACCTCTTTTGTGGCCTACCCGTGAGCGTGTGAAACTCTTTTGAACACCTTTTGAACCTTACCTTTCTTTGGAAGAACGTTGGTGAACCCTAGAACTTACTTGACCCACTACCTATAATCCTCTTGATTTGTTGTTTAGCGAATAGCCAACTTAGGCCAAAAGCCTAAGTTGGGGGTGTGGTGAAAAGGAAAAGGAAAAGTCAAGAAGTGCAAGAAAAGCCCCCCCTAACCCATGGTATTGCATGAAAATGGAACCCTTTCAATTCAATTAAAAAAAAAAATCTTACGAAGGAGATCGGGTTCCAAGAAATCCATGAAGGTGAATAAAAAGGTGACTTAGAAGCACTAGAAAAAGAATTGATAGAAGAGAAGAAGGGAATGCCTTGAGATTATCACATCTCACGAGAACAAAGTCACTAAGCCTAAATGACCATACGTTTGCACTCAGCCCCATTATAAGCCTTAGAAAGACCTTTTTGATCTTGAGTAAGCCGAATCGAAAGTCGATTGGAAAATAAGGTCAAACCTATGGGTGAAAACATGCATTATGTTCCTTTTTTGAGTTCGAGCGTTGCATCTGATTCCAGATCTTGAATTGATTAACCTCTGTGTGTGAATATGGAATTATTCTTTATGTGAGGGCATTTAGATACTTTTTGTTGAACTTGAACTTGCACAAGTAGCAAGTATTGCGAGCATGAGAATCTTTAGTAATGGTGTGTCACCACTTGAATCTTTGAGTACACAGTTGATCTTTGCATAAGTAATTTGAATCTTGTTGTGTATGTTCATGATTGAGTCTTGTGTAGCACTGTTTGAGACACCCTTTTTGAACAGCTGAACTTGAGTTTGCTTGAGGACAAGCAAAAGTTTAAGTTGGGGGTGTTGATGAGTCCACAATTTGGACTCATTTAGGGCTTTATTTTGATAGAAATAGTGTCCTCAAATGCATATTTTGTCTAAATATCTGATGAAAAATCTTAAGTTTCAGGTATTTGAAGTTTTAGTAGAAGCATGGACACTGATGCGCAAAAAGGAACAAAAAGGCCGGAAAGAACGAAGAAGCTGAAGCCTGAGCATCGCCAAACATGTTTGGCAATTCGCCGAAAGAACAGACTCTGCCCTTTGTTCCAGTATGCGAAGCCCTAGAGCAAGAAGATCAAGAAGGCGATGAGGGGAGCAGTCGGCGCTTCGCCGAATAGTTCCGCGAAGAAGTACTATACTGCCCAACGGTCCAGAACATGAAGATGGTGAAGGAAAGAACTAAACGGCGATGAGAGAAAAGATGGGCGAGTCGCCGAATCACTCGGCAAACTCGACTAATTTCACCGAGCTATCCGCCAACACTAATTTCTGATGGCTATAAATACTAAACTTGTTATTAATTTTAGTAGTTCCGAACCATTTTTATATTGTTCACAATAGAATAGTACTTTTTAGAAATTTTTCTCTCAAGTTTGGAGAGGGTTTTGTGGGAGACTTGAAGAGAGAAGAATTGCATCTTCTCCAAGTTGGAAGTGGGTCTTCTCCATTCTTCTTCTTTTGCTGAAATCAAGGTTTAATTTCTTATACCTATTTGATTGTAGTATCATTTTAGGTGTATTTTGTTATTTCTTGATGTGTGGCTAAAAACCTCCATTCTTGGGGTGTGATTTAGCAAATATGTGTTGATATTGTTGTTGGGTCTTGGTTGGAAATAGGCTAGATGTATTTTAATGGTGATTTCACCTAGTGGTTGTGGTTTAATTTAATGGGTTTGTAGTTGCAAATAAAAAACCACCCATGTGTTTTCGGCTTGCCCGAGAGGGAAGTTGCGAAAGCAAGACCACTAGACTGATGGCATAAGGAGTGGGTCGACATGAGGTTCTGCCCGAGAGGGTGAGCCCTAGTCCCATATCCTAATACTCAGCTCGAGAGACTGAGTGGGGTAAGGCGTAGGTTGGTCTTCATGCGGCAGATGGGTGTCCCAGAGTAACCCATTTGAAACGGGGTAAGTTCCCCGAGAGGGAACTTATTTCCATTTAAAGCTTAGCCTAGTCACTATTATTTTGCAAATTTCCTATCGAAAGCATGTACCCAACGATTTATCTCAGCTTGTATTGCAGTCACACCCCAAGAACTTCTCCCCATACTTGATTTTCTTGCTAATTTTTTGTTGTTTTTACTACTTGTGACAAAACCCCCATTTGATATTTGACAGTTTTGGGTCACCCCCTTTAATTTACTATGTTTTTGTTCGTCAATATTCTTATCTACCACTAGTTAGAGCGTATTTTTATTTTTCTATCAATTCTCAAAACCACTCCCTTGGGACACGACCCCAACCTTTAGTTGGGTTACTATACTATCGACGATCGTAGACACTCATACCGTAGGTTAGTGTCGTTGTTCACGATAAGTATCAGTATTCCAAGGTAGTTAGCTTAGCTTAACCTAGTTATGTTAGTAAGATGATAGAATGGTCTAGCCTATTAGAGGGTCATTCTTTGGTAGCCTTGAATAGAGGTAAATAGAATAGAGGGATTAGTCCCCAACTAGTGAACCTTCATGATAGTCTAAATTATTACTTAGTGTGGGTAGTAGTATGGGATGCTATTGATACATTGCATAAGTATGACTTAAGTCTAGGTATACAGGGTTCCCACACATTGTATGATTTAGCTTGGCTTGTTGCTATAGTTGCCTTCTATGATTTGATTGACTATTGTGGTAGATTCTTTTGTCTATATGAAGTAAGCTTATAGTAAGACCAAAAGTAGGGATGGCTTTCCTGCATTGCACAACTGTGTCTTGAGGTTCCTTAGAAGTATGGTGCACTTATGGTAGAAAGACTTATGACTTAACCATGCACATAGACTATGATTAAAATGACTAAAAAAAGGGATACTTGGCTTGGG
>JAJOOE010016925.1:0-18813 GCA_036250405.1 Solanum raphanifolium
CTCCGGAGGTCGGAATTTGGTTTTCCCTCTTTATTTTGCATAAAAACCGACTACTTGTAAATACCGACCTCCGGAGGTCGGAAATTACCGACCTCCATTTGAGGTCGGAAATTTTTAGGTCGGTATTCACTGTTTTTTTAGTAGTGAAATATCATGAGATCTTTCCTATCAGAAATCACAATCCTTGAATCCATAATTCAATTCAAGGAAAGTTAAGAGTCAAGTCAAGAGAAGTTAAGAGTCTAGTCAAGAGAAGTCTAGAGTCATGTTAAGAGAAGTTCATAAAGTTTTCCAAAAGTATTTTACAAATGTTTTAACTTTGTTTTAAGACTTGAGTTTTGAGTTGAGTAGAGAGTAAAGTTTGAAGTGCATTTCTTCAAAAGAGTATATCGGAACTATGTATTCCCAAAGAGTAAATGTTTTTCACATTTAAACAAGAAAGGAAACTGAGATTTCCAAAAGAGCCTTTGGGCTAGTTTTCAATAAAGAGTAATAGTAAAGTTCATTCTTCAAAGATTATTCGTGAACTAAGTATTCCCAAGAGTTGAAATGTTTTCACATTTGAGCAAGAAAGGAAACTGAGATTTCCAAGAGAACTTTTAAGCTAAGTTTTTGAGTAATTATCTCAAACCAAAGAAAGAGTTTTGTTTTACAAACATATGAGCTAAGTATATTTTGGGAGTAGTATTGAGCACCGATATGGGGATGAGTTTGAGTTCAGATAACTCGCGTTTCCATAAACTATGTAGCCTTCATGGCTAGTAAAGGATCATACTTTTTAGATGACTCCTTAAGATGCTTTTAACATAAACTAGTGGATCCACTTAGTTAAGCGTTCTATATGACGATAACGTATAGAATAATTTTGGCAGCGTGGGCAAGATGTTGTATCACCACTTAGGCTTAGAGTGGTGGTTGTCGGTTAGAGAATCTCCCACAGAAACTATATTACTTTATTATATGAGTAAAGTTGAGTTTGTTATTGCATTTTCTTTAACGAACTAAGTTGTTTTCTACTGTTTTAAAGGCCTTCTATAGATTGCATGTGTTTTATTGCTTTATATTGAGTTAAGTTATTCAGGAGTTGAGTAAAGCCAAGGTAATAGTTTCTTTCAGATTCTTTTCAAGCTTAAGTTATGTTTAACATTCCAACTCGCATACTCGTACATTCAATGTACTGATGCCATTTGTCCTACATCTTATTATGATGCAGACACATGTAACCAGGATCAGCATCTAGTGCCTCATTGATCCAGTTGAGCACTCAGATTCAGTTGGTGAGTCTCCTAGCTTTCCGGAGGATCCTTTTATTACTTTCAATATTTTTGTTCATTAGGATGTCGTGGGTCTTGTCCCGACGTCTATCTCAGTTGTTTAGAGGCTTCATATACAGAGTTAGTGATGTTAGTTCATGAGTCTTTACTTTTCCTTTTCAGTTAAGTTGAGACTTGAGTTGCCACTGTGGCAGTGAATGCTATTATAGTACATTCTAAGTTATATTTTAAGCAGTTCAGTTTACTTGTTTTAAAAGTATTTATCTTGAGTAAAGTCTTCTGCTGAGTAAGTAAGCCAGGCCAAGGGTTCGTTTGGGCCAACAATGGTTCTCGAGTGCCGGCCATGTCCAGGGTGTAGGCTCGGGGCGTGACAAACTTGGTATCAGAGTACAGAATTCAAGAGTCCTAGGGAGTCTATGAAGCCGTGTCTGTATAGTCCTAGTTATCAATGTGAATCGTGCCATATCTATAATTAGGAGGCTGCAAAATTTAGGAATTCCTTCACTTCTTTCATACTCATTTCGTGCGTTAGAGTTTTATCTCTAAAAAAGTTTCTTTCTAACTCGTGCTTGCGCGTAACCGATTGTGAGTTGGACTGCTTTGAGAGTGCTTTCATAGGGCATTTGTTTATCCGTGAGCTAAGAGAAGCAAATAGATGTTTGCTGACATGAGGAACATGATGAGTTTGTTTGTTGCTGGGTTGTCTCGTCTGTCAAGTAAGGAAAGTAAGGCAGTCATGCTAATAGGTTTCATGGGCATAGCAAGGCTGATGATCCATGTGCAACAAGTTGAGGAAGAAAAGCTGAAAGATAGAGAAGTGTTTAAGAATAAAAGGGCTAAGACATCAGGGAATGAATCTGGGAAGCAAAAGAATTATGCGAACCGGTCTTCTTTCCAACATAAGCAGAAAGGACTTGCACCAAGGAACAAATGTGAGTACAATAGTCAGAATTCTCATAACTTCAGAGCTAGACCTATGCATTCTCAAGGTAGTAAGGCACAAGGGGGTACTAAGATTCCTGCATGTGCTAAGTGTGGTAGGAGCCACTTAGGGATGTATCGTGATGACTCCACTAGTTACTTCAAGTGTGGCCAGAATGGTCATTTTATAGAGAGTGTCCTAAGAGCAGACAAAGTAATGGTAATGGGGGGCAATAGAGCCCAGTCTTCTTCAGTTGGTCCACTAGATAGAGCTGTATCTAGATGAACTACTTCAAGGGCAGTCAGAGAAGGAAACCGTCTTTATGCTATTGCTAGTCGCCGAGAGAAAGAGGATTCGCCAGATGTTGTCACTGGTATGATCCAAGTCTTCATTTTTGATGTTCTTTCTGAGCAACTTCTTGAGCCCTTCAGTGTTTCTACACCTGTTGGTGAGTTTATTCTAGCAGAAAGAGTCTATCGTGATTGTCCCGTTTCCATCAATTACAAGAGCACCATGGCTGACTTAGTTGAGTTAGATATGGTAGAGTTTGATGTCATTTTAGGTATGGACTGGTTTCATGCCTGTTATGCATCAATAGATTTTAGAACTTGAGTAGTCAAGTTCCAATTTCCAGTGAACCAGTTATAGAGTTGAAGAGCAGTTCAGCAGTGCCTAAGGGTCATTTTATTTCGTACCTTAAGGCGAGAAAGTTAGTTTCCAAGGGGTGTGTCTATCACTTGGTCCGAGTTAATGACTCTAGTGTTGAGATACCTCTTATTCAGTCAGTTTCAGTAGTAAAAGAGTTTCCATAAATCTTTCCAGATGATCTTCTCGGAGTCCCTCCTGAGAGAGAAATAGACTTCGGTATAGATACTATTCATGATACTCGTTCTATCTCTATTCCGCCATATAGAATGGCACTAGCAGAGTTGAAAGAGCTTAGAGAGCAGTTGGAAGATCTTTTAGAGAAAGGTTTTATCTGACCAAGTGTCTCACCTTGGGGAACTCTGGTCTTATTTGTGAGGAAGAAAGATGGTTTCCTTAGGATGTGTATAGATTACCGCCAGTTGAACAAGGTTGCCATCAAGAATAATATCCTCTCCCAAGGTTTGATGATCTTTTCGATCAGCTTCAGGGTGCTACTTGTTTCTCTAAGATAGACGTCAGATCTAGCTACCATTAGTTAAGAGTAAGGGAATGTGATATTCCTAAGACAACATTCAGGACCCGTTATGGTCATTATGAGTTCTTAGTTATGTCCTTTGGTTTGACCAATGCGCCTGCAACATTCATGTACCTTATTAATAGAGTATTCAAGCCTTATTTAGATATGTTTGTTATCGTTTTCATTGATGACATTCTAATCTATTCGAGGAATAAGGAAGATCATGCTAGTGATCTCAGAATAGTTCTTCAGACTTTGAAAGAAAATGAGTTATATGCTAAGTTCTCTAAATGTGAGTTTTGGCTTGAGTCTGTGGCGTTCTTGGGGCACATAGTTTTTGGTGATGGAATTAGAGTTGACACTCAGAAAATAGAGGCAGTGCAAAATTGGCCTAGACCTACATCTCCAACTGATATTAGGAGTTTCTTGGGGTTGGCTAGATATTATAGAAGGTTCGTAGAGGGGTTCTCGTCTATTTTGTCCCTTTGACCAAGTTGACTCAGAAAATAGTGAAGTTTTAATGGTCTGAAGCTTGTGAGAAAAGCTTTCAGGAATTGAAAAAGAGGTTGACTACTGCCCAGTTTTGACCTTACTAGAAGGTACGCAAGGCTTCGTTGTCTATTGTGATGTGTCTAGAGTTGTTTTGGGTTGTGTGTTAATGTAGAATGGCAAAGTTATAGCTTATGCCTCGAGACAGTTGAAAATTCATGAGAAGAATTACCCAACCCATGATCTGGAGTTGGCTGCCGTAGTATTTGCTTTGAAAATATGGCGTCATTATCTTTATGGTGTTCATGTGGATGTGTTCACCGATCACAAGAGTCTTCAGTATGTGTTTAGTCAGAAAAAGCTTAATCTCAGACAGAAAAGGTGGTTAGAGTTACTCAAATATTATGACATGTGTATTCTTTATCACTCAAGTAAGGCTAATGTTGTTGCTGATGCCTTGAGTATATTATCTATGGGTAGTACTGCCCATTTTGAGGTAGATAAGAAAGAGTTGGCAAAAAAGGTGCATAGACTTGCACGGCTAGGAGTTCGACTAATGGATTCCACAGAAGGAGGAGTAGTGTTGATGAATGGGGTTGAATCATCATTAGTGTCAAAAGTATAAGATAAGCAAGACCAAGATCCTTTATTGCTTGAATTAAAGGCAAGTGTTCATAAGCAAAAAAAGATGGCTTTTGAACAAGGGGGAGATAGTGTTTTGAGGTATGAAGGTGGATTGTGTGATTGATTTCAAGGGTAATTGGGATGATCACCTACCTCTCATTGAGTTTGCCTACAACAATAGTTACCATGCTAGCATCCAAATGGCTCCATATGTGGCTCTTTATGGGAGAAGATACAAATCTCCTATTGGATGGTTTGAAGTTGGTGAAACAGGGTTGATAGGACCAGATTTAGTTCATTAAACTATGGAGAAAGTGAAAGTGATTCAAGATAGGTTGAAAACAACGCAGAGTCGTCAGAAATCCTACACTGATGTTAGGAGAAGAGAGTTAGATTTTGAAGTAGATGATTGGGTATATTTAAAAGTTTCACCCATGAAAGGTGTTATGAGGTTTTGTAAGAAGGGGAAGCTTAGTCTCCGGTATATTGGCCCTTATAGAATTTCCAAGAGGATTGGCAAAATAGCTTATGAGTTGGAGCTGCCCCAAGAGTTAGCAGCGGTTCATCCGGTATTTCACATCTCCATGTTGAAGAAGTGCATGGGCGATCCTTCATTGATTATACCAACTGAAGATATTGGGATCAAAGATAACTTATCTTATGAGGAGATTCCTGTTCAGATTCTAGATCGCCAAGTTCCCAAGTTGAGGACTAAGGAAATAACATCAGTTAAAGTTCTTTGGAGGAACCAGTTTGTTGATGAAGCTACTTGGGAAGCTGAAGAAGATATGAAGAAGAGATATCCACATCTCTTTGAAACCAGAGAGATTTCAGACCAAGGTACTAATTCTCTTCTTAGTACTATTTTATTTATAAGATTAGCATGTTGTAATTGCATTGCTTGTTGGGTGTTTGAACTGGATGTTAGATGTTACACTCTTAGCCTACTAAGATTAATCCCATTCAAGGACGAATGTTCCCAAGGGGGAGATATTGAAACATCTCGCAAATTGAAAGAACTAGAAGGAGCTAGAATTAAAAAGAGTAATTTTTGGAAATAATAAAAATCTGGAAAATTGGTTAAGTTAAATTAAGTTTGAGTTTTTGGTTAACTTTAAATGACCATAACTCCTAGCTCAGGATGACTTAGGTGTGTTTCCAGATATCGTAGGAAAGATCTTGGAATAATCTTTCCAACGCCGCCGAGTTTGCGCGATTCCAAGTTCGTATGAGTGAGTTATGCCCATTTTCAAATAAGGAAAGTCCAATCCAGATTTTAGAAGGGCATTATGATCTTTTCACCACCCAATTAAGTAATTTCGTTTTTGGTAATTAAGTTGGGGTCTAAACTGATTGGATTTAGTTTACGCTTTTGAGAAACAAGTTAGGGTTCTGAGAGAAGAGAAAAGAAGAGGAGAAAAGAGGAGAAGGAGCAAGGAATTGTCAAGTTCTTGAAGCTAGGCTCGTGTAATTGGTCAAGGGGTGATCCCTACGAGGTATGTGAGTCTTTCATAGTGTTGGGTTCATTCACCCACGCGCCAATCATGTTTATTTCAGCGAAGTTTGTTCTAGAAAGTTGAAAGTTGATGAATCTTGAATGGTGTTCTTGAAATTGGACTTCGTTCTTGAGTTAGGTCGAGATTGAGGAGTTCCTTCAGGTTAAAATGTTGTTTCCTTGAGTTGTTTGAGTTAGATTCTTGTGTATACATACTGGGTATCTGAATCTAAAGGGAATTTGAGAAAAAGAATCGAGTTTAGGCGTATTGGGGTTAGAAAACGAAGAAGTAACAAGTCGGGCAGAAACTGGGTACCAGGTCCCCGACGCGGACCTGTTCCTCAGAAGTGTAATTTTCCCTTTGCGTCGCGGCGAGGCCACGAACCTCTCTGCCTCAAAAGTTATTTCGCGACAAAAAATTTAAATACACCTCTGCGTTGCGGACTAGTTTCCAGGGAGTGATTTCTTGATCATTTCTCATGTTTAGCTATCTAAAATCATTCCTAAATATCATGAGATCTTTCCTATCAGAAATCACAATCCTTGAATCCATAATTCAATTCAAGGAAAGTTAAGAGTCAAGTCAAGAGAAGTTAAGAGTCTAGTCAAGAGAAGTCAAAAGTCAAGTTAAGAGAAGTTCATAAAGTTTTCCAAAAGTATTTTACAAATGTTTTAACTTTGTTTTAAGACTTGAGTTTTGAGTTGAGTAAAGAGTAAAGTTTGAAGTGCATTTCTTCAAAAGAGTATATCGGAACTATGTATTCACAAAGAGTAAATGTTTTTCACATTTAAACAAGAAAGGAAACTGAGATTTCCAAAAGAGCCTTTGGGCTAGTTTTCAATAAAGAGTAATAGTAAAGTTCATTCTTCAACGATTATTTGGGAACTAAGTATTCCCAAGAGTTGAAATGTTTTCACATTTGAGCAAGAAAGGAAACTGAGATTTCCAAGAGAGCTTTTAAGCTAAGTTTTTGAGTAATTATCTCAAACCAAAGAAAGAGTTTTGTTTTTACAAACATATGAGCTAAGTATATGTTGGGAGTAGTATTGAGCACCGATATGGGGACGAGTTGAGTTTAGATAACTCACGTCTCCATAAACCATATAGCCATCATGGGTAGTAAATGATCATACTTTTTAGATTACTCCTTAAGATGCTTTTAGCATAGACTAGTGGATCCACTTATTTAAACGTTCTATATGATGGCAAAGTATAGGACATATCTGGCAGCATGGGCAAAACGTTGTATCACCAATTAGGCTTAGAGTGGTGGTTGTCGGTTAGAGAATCTCCCACAGAAACTATATTACTTTATTATATGAGTAAAGTTAAGTTTGTTATTGCATTTTCTTTAATGAACTAAGTTGTTTTCTATTGTTTTAAAGGCTTTCTATATATTGCATGTGTTTTATTGTTTTATATTGAGTTAAGTTATTCAGGAGTTGAGTAAAGTCAAGGTAGGTGTTTCTTTTAGATTCTTTTCAAGCTTAAGTTATGTTTAGCATTCCAACTGGCATATACGTACCTTCATTAATGTACTTATTCTAGTTGGCCTGCATCTTATGATGATGTAGACGCAGGTAACCAGGATCAACATCTAGCGCCTCGTTGATCCAGTTGAGCACTTAGAGTTAGTTGGTGAGCCTCCTAGCTTTCCGGAGGATCCTTTTATTGCTTTTAGTATTTTTGTTCATTAAGATGTCGTGGGTCTTGTACCGACGTCCATCTCAATTATTTTGAGGCTTCATATACAGAGTTAGTGATGTTAGTTCATGAGTTTTTATTTTTCCTTTTTCAGTTAAGTTGAAACTTGAGTTGCCACTTTGGCAATGAATGTTATTATAGTACATTCTAAGTTATATTTTAAGCCGTTTAGTTTACTTGTTTTAAAAGTATTTATCTTGAGTAAAGTCTTCTGCGGAGTAAGTAAGTTAGGCTAAGGGTTCGCTTGGGCCAACAATGTTCCTCGAGTGCTGGCCTCATCTAGGGTGTAGGCTCGGGGTGTGACAAACTTGGTATTAGAGCACAAAGTTCAAGAGTCCTAGAGTGTCTATGAAGTCATGTCAGGGAATGATTCTGGGCAACAAAAGTGTAATGTGAACCGGTCTTCTTTCCAACATAAGTAGAAAGGACCTGCTCCATCATCTTTTAGTGCACCTGCACCAAGGAACAAATGTGAGTACAATAGTCAGAATTCTCAGAACTTCAGAGCTAGACCTGTGCATTCGCAAGGTAGTAAGACTCAATGGGGTATTAAGACTACTGCATGTGCTAAGTGTGGTAGGATCCACTCAGGGATGTGTTGTAATGACTCCGCTCGTTGCTTCAAGTGTGGCCAGAATGGTCATTTTATAGAGAGTGTCCTAAGAGCAGAGAGAGTAATGGTAATGAGGGCAATAGAGCCCAGTCTTCTTCAGTTGCTCCACCAGATATAGCTGCATCTAGATGAACTACTTCAAGGGTAGACAGAGAAGGAAACCATCTTTATTCTATCGCTACTTGGCGATAGCAAGAGGATTCGACAGATGTTGTTACTGGTATGATCTAAGTCTTCAATTTTGATGTTCTTCATGAGCAGCTTCTTGAGCCCTTTAGTGTTTCTACACCTGTTGGTGAGTTTATTCTAGCAGAAAGAGTCTATTGTGATTCGCCCGTTTCCATCAATCACAAGACTTAGTTGAGTTAGATATGGTAGATTTTGATGTCATTTTAGGTAGGGACTGACTTCATGCCTATTATGCATCAATAGATTTTAGAACTCGCGTAGTCAAGTTCCAGTTTCCAGTGAACCAGTTATAGAGTTGAAGAGCAGTTCAGCAGTGCCTAAGGGTCGTTTTATTTTGTACCTTAAGGCGAGAAAGTTAGTTTCCAAGGGGTGTGCCTATCACTTGTTTCGAGTTAATGACTCTAGTGTTGAGATACCTTATATTCAGTCAGTTTCAGTAGTAAAAGAGTTTCCAGAAGTCTTTCCCGATGATCTTCCCGGAGTCACTCCTGCGAGAGAAATAGACTTCGGTATAGATACTATTCATGATACTCGTTCTATATTTATTCCGCCAAATAGAATGACACCATCAGAGTTGAAAGCGCTTAAAGAGAAGTTGAAAGATCTTTTAGAGAAAGGTTTTATTCGACCAAGTGTCTCACCTTGGGGCGCTACAGTCTTATTTGTGAGGAAGATGGATGGTTCTCTTAGGATGTGTCTAGATCACCGCCAGTTGAACAAGGTTATCATCAAGAATAATATCCTCTACCAAGGATTGATGATCTTTTCGATTAGCTTCAGGGTGCTACTTGTTTTTCTAAGATAGACCTCAGATCTGGCTACCATCAGTTAAGAGTAAGGGAATGTGATATTCCTAAGACAGCATTCAGGACCCATTATGGTCATTATGAGTTCTTAGTTATGTCCTTTGGTTTGACCAATGCGCCTGCAACATTCATGGACCTTATGAATAGAGTATTCAAGCCTTATTTAGATATGTTTGTTATCGTCTTCATTGATGACATTCTAATCTATTCAAGGAATAAGGATGATCATGCTAGCCACCTCAGAATAGTTCTTCAACTTTGAAAGATAAGGAGTTATATGCTAAGTTCTCTAAATGTGAGTTTTGGCTTGAGTCTGTGGCGTTCTTGGGCCACATAGTTTCCGGTGATGGAAATAGAGTTGACACTCAGAAAATAGAGGCAGTGTAGAATTGGCCTAGACCCACATCTCCAATGGATATTAGGAGTTTCTTAGGGTTGGCTGGATATTATAGAAGGTTCGTAGAGGGATTCTCATCTATTTCTTCCCCTTTGACCAAGTTGACTCAGAAAACAGTGAAGTTTCAATGGTCTGAAGCTTGTGAGAAAAGCTTTCAGGAATTGAAAAAGAGGTTGACTACTGCCCGGTTTTGATCTTACTCTTTGGAAAAGAACTATGTGTTAGCTAATGAAACTGATTAACAAGCTGTATAGTTTGGTTAGTTAGCTAATGAGTTGAGTTAGTTAGAAAGTGATGAGCTGTCATTTAGTTAGATACAATTGAGTAAGTTAATAGTATTTTGTATATATAGAGTTGAGGTGTCTACATTCAATGTAACAAATTCATTTCATTCAATACAATGCTCTTCGTCTTCTCTAATTTTTCTATGAAATTCTATTAAAATTACCCTCCATAGAGTTTACATGGTTTTAGAGCCCTCGATCCTATGGAGTTTCTTATTTGCACGTGACTACTAGGTGTACAGACTCATCAACGGTTGAAGGTGAGTCGAAATGAGGCATCTCCAAGTCAAGAAATCTACTATGACAACTGATGAAGTTCCATCAGCAAGCACGGGAAATGGTACTATTAGATCCACAATGTTTCCTGTGATTGATCATAATCATCCTTTTTTTTGTTAACATACTGAGACTCCAGGTAGTTCTCTTATATTTTACAATTGACTGGATTAGAGAACTATGCTTTATGGAGTAGATCCTTTAGTATTGGCCTAGTAGATCGTAGCAAGCTAGGATTTGTTAATGACATGTTCCCTAAGTCTATTTTTGAGTACCCATTACATGATCAATGGGAGAAGTGTTATAGTATTAAGTTGGATTATGAATGATGTATGACCTAGTCTTCTTAGCTCGGTTGTGTATGCATCTGATGCACGTAAGGTTTGGCTAGGTCTAAGAGAAAGGTTTGATACAGTTAATGGTTCTAGAAATTTTCAACTACATAAAGACATTCACATTGTAATTCAAGGTACAATGTCTATTGATGACTATCATTCCAGATTGAGGGATCTCTGGGATGAGTATGATGCTCTCATGCCTTGTCCTAGTTGTCTATGTCCTGAATCAAGGATATTTGGTGAACATTGTGAATATCAGAGGATATTATAGTTTCTCATGGGGTTGAATGAGTCATATTCTCCTCACAGGAGTCAGATTCTCATGATGAGCCCCATCCCCACCCTTAGCAAAGCCTACGCCCTTCCAATTGATCAAGAGATTTAAAGGAATTTGGTGAGTCTTTCTAGCTCAGGAATGATATATGTTACTGTTATGTACATTCTCAAAAGTGGCACATACAACATTCGTGCAAGTACATAAAAAGGGCCCGATTCTTCTACTGGCCATAGTGTCACTGGATTTGGCTCCTCCAGTGATAGATTTAGTGGTGGTTATACTAATGCCTCTGGAGGAGAAGGCCACTCCAGTGGGGGTGTGGTATAGTGCTAATAACAACACATCTGGAGGTAGCTACTAGGCTAGGAAGAACTTTCTTCTGTGTGAGCATTGTGGTTGTAAAGGATACTTAAAGAATCAGTGTTACAAAATTGTTGGCTATCCAGTTGATTTTCAGTCTAAGAGGAAGCCTCTATATGTTAATCAAGTTGAACTTGAGCAAGATATCAAAGGCACTAATAATCAGAACACTGAAGTCACAAATACAAGATAACATCCTGAAGCTTTCTTCACTCAGGATCAATACCTTCAAATACTCTAATTGTTGTCCAAACCTGGTGATGACAGTGCAGTGGAACCTTTTGTTAATATAGCATCTGTAACTACCGCTGGTAGTTCTCCTAAATAATTATTTTGTACATATAAAGGTAGTAAATGGATAATATACACAACAACTCATCGCATCTACCCTGGAGGTTTTAGACATGACTAAGGAAACTCCTACTCATATAGAAAGTAAGGTCCACTTGCCCAATGGTAAAGTTGTAGCTATATCTGACATGTTGGAAACACTTGTGTACTTGCCAATCAACCTATCTCTAATGCCTTATTTTTGCCTGAATTCATGTTTAATCTATTGTTTGTGTCACACCCCTTTTTTGCACGGCGAAAGGGTTATTCCAATTTAAGTGACGGTATTGATTGAGGGTTATTTTTTATTTCAGAGTCGTCACTTGGAATTGAGTTATGATGTTCCAAGTCACCTTTTTGTTTAATCCCTAATCAAAAGGAAATGACTCTTTATTTGGTCTGCGAACTAGAAATTCGGGTAAGGAATTATGTTGATCAAGGGGAAGGTATTAGGCATCCCTCGAGTCCCGTGGTTCTAGCACGGTCATTTTTATTAACTTATACTTATTTTAACTATCTTTTGGATGTATTTTTATAGGCCATGATTTGCTTGTATTTTTTATTTGTTGAACGTTTATTTGGTCTCAACCTAGATGTGTAACCGCATTGTTGGTCTTGACATTTAGAGGCATAACTGCCTTCTTCGCATCACACTTAATAATGTTGCCTATGAGTCTCTATTTTAAATTAATGAATCTAATTATATTATTGGACAAGGTACGTCACCGTATCCTTGAGTTTATTTTTTAATGTCTCAAAAAAAGAGATGTGTAACCACATTCTTAATCGAAACAGGCTTTTGAAACGAGGCATAAAAATCATCTAACGTTATAAGAAAATATTAGTTCCTTATGAATAAAATAAAATAATCTAAACTTCTAGGATACAATATAAAATTTTGGATTATTTTGTATTCTTTTATTTTTATTTACTCTTAATGTTAATGTTAAAATTAGGCATACACATATTATTTTTTTATTTTTATTTTTAAGTTAATGTCAAAATTAGGCATACACATATTGTAATTTCTTATTAATCCAACAAAACAATAATGAAATGCTAAAATAAATCTCATTTTTTATTTGACAAAATAAAACAACAATAATTTCTTTTCACCAAATAAAACTACTTTCATTTAAAAAGAGATATAACACTTAACACATTCTTCATTCAATCAAATTATGAATAAAACAAAAGTGTAAGAAAATTTAGCATAGAATTACATCAAATTTCATAAATAATTAAGAGATAAGGTAAAATTGAGTACCGTAATATTTTGACTGAAGTTCGATTAGAACACCCACAAATCTTTTGTAAGTTATATGTGATGGTAGGTATTGTGTTTATATGCAAAATAGTAATGAAAAAGGAAGAAATGATGTGAAGGTCTTTGTGGATTTTTGAAAGAAAATCAAATGAATGTGAAAGGAATGTTTTGTTGTGTGTTACATATTTTTGTGTGCAGTCTGTTCTTTTTTTTTATTTCATTTTTTATACTGGCCGTGTGTGTGTTGCTTTTTTGGTCTGCTATGCGTATGTTTTCCGTGTGTATTAATGTGTATATTGTAGTATGTATAGGGGTGGTGTGGGGAGTTGTGGTGTGTAGTGGAGTGAGGGAGGGTGAGTGGATTGAAGGAATTGGGGTAATGGGGTGAAGTAATGGGGTGTAGTATAGGTGGGTTGGGGTAGTGGGGGTAGTTTAGGAGAGGATAATGGGTATTTTTTATAAATTAAATATATATATAAAATTATGATGATAAAAATATTAATTATTTTGAACTAATGAAGTATAAAAAAAAAATACTAAATGACTAATTAAAAGTACAATTAAGAAATAACTAGTTTATTTATTAAATCTAAATTAAAAGAAAATATATATTTTTGTAAATTTTATTTTCTTTATAACAAAATTTACACTAATAATGCAACTCTATTTTTGTAGTTTTCAAATATTTAAGATAAAAGAAAAATATATAATTTTTATGTAAAAGTAATATTTATGTACTAAAAATGGTCTAAGACTTAAGTTCGGTAAAAAATACGTGCCTTTCATCCTCAGATAGATGGGCAAGCAGAGTGCACTATTCAAACATTAGAAGATATGCTAAGAGCTTGCGTGATTGATTTCAAAGGTAATTGAGATGATCACCTGCCTCTCATCGAGTTCGCTTACAACAATAGTTATCACTCTAGCATCCAAATGGCTCCTTATGAAGCTCTTTATGGGAGAAGATACAGATCTCATATTGGATGGTTTGAAGTTGGTGAAGTTGGGTTGATAGGACCTGATTTAGTTCATCAAGCTATGGAGAAGGTGAAAGTGATTCAAGAAAGGTTGAAAATAGCACAGAGTTGTTAGAAATCCTACACTGATGTGAGGAGAGGGACTTAGAGTTTGAAGTAGATGATTGGGTATATCTTAAAGTTTCACCCATGAAAGGTGTTATGAGGTTTGGTAAGAAGGGAAAGCTTAGTCTCCGGTACATTGGCCCTTACAGAATATCGAAAAGGGTAGGTAATGTAGCTTATGAGTTGGAGCTACCACAAGAGTTAGCCGCGGTTCATCTGGTATTTCACATCTCCATGTTGAAGAAGTGCATGGGCGATCCTGCATTGATCATACCAATCGAAGATATTGAGATTAAGGATAACTTGTCTTATGAGGAGATTCCTGTTCAGATTCTAGATCGCCAAGTTCGCAAGTTGAGAACAAAAGAGGTCTACGTTAGTCAAAGTTCTTTGGAGGAATCAGTTTGTTCAGGAAGCTACTTGGGAAGCTGAGGATGACGTGAAGAAGAGATATCCACATCTCTTCGAATCCGGAGAAGTTCCAAATTAAGGTACTAATCCTTTTCTTGGTATTTATTTATAAGTTGGCATGCTGTTTTTGCATTTGCTTGTTGGGTGTTTGAACTGAATGATTGATGTTGCACCCTTAGCCTAGTAAGAGTAGTCTTATTCGAGGACGAATGTTTCTAAGGGGGAGATATTGTAATATCTCGCTAATTGAAAGAACTAGGAAGAAGTTAAAAATTAGAAATAGTTATTTTTGGAAAGTATATAAAAATCTGGAAAATTGTGAAGTATGTTAAGTTGAGTTTTTGGTCAACTACAAACGACCATAACTCCTAGCTCAGGATGAGTTAGGTGTGCTTCCAGATATCGTAGGAAATATCTTGGAATAATCTTTCCAACACTGCTGAGTTTGCGCGATTCCAAGTTCTTATGAGTGAGATATGCCCTTTGGAAGTTGGGCTGTTTGGATAAGGAAAGTCCAATCTGGATTTTGGAAGGGTAGTTTGGTCTTTTCCTTACCGTATTATTTTATTTCGTTTTTGATAATTATCTAAGGGTCTAAACTGAAATTGGTCAGTTTACGCTTTTGAAATTAGAGTTAGGGTTTTTGGAGAAAGAACGCAAGATGAGAGAAGAGGAGAAAAGAGACAGATCATTGTTCGTAAGGTTTTCGCTTGTGTATTTCGTCAAGGGGTGATCCCTACGAGGTATGTGAGATCACATAGCGTTGGGTTAGTTCACCCACGCGCCAATCATGATTCAATTCAGCGAAGTTATATAGTTTTGAAAGTAAATCCTTTGAGTTCTTAATGATAATTCGTTTGAATTCTTGTGGGTTATGTTGTTGAAGTTTTCTTGAGATTTGATTCATGTTTTCAGGTGAAATTTCTAGTTGAATCTATTATATATTGAGGGTATAATAGATTCTAAGTGTTTGGCTAAAGAATCAAGTGAAATTAGAGGGTTTAGAGTTGAAAAATGAAGAAGAAAAGTCGAGATTTTCTGGGGAATGGGTTGGGGCGTCGCGCCTCTTAGCGCTCCCCAAAAAAGTCCCTGAATGTTGGGCTTTGGGGAGGCGCACCAGACAGAACGCCCCAACTTCGTCTCTGAATTTCAAGGGCTGGCACCCCGCGCCTCTCAGAGCGCCAGGGACGCCAGTTTTTCCCATTTCTTTCCCAACTTTCTGTACTAGTTCCTTAGGAATGTACCTATGTTTTCTAGTTGATTCCAATACTCTTAGGTACATCTAAACAATATGAAATCATCCATAAACATGATATCATGAACCTTGAATCTAGAATTCAATTCAAGGAAAGATTAAGAGTCAAGTCTAGAAGTTAAGAAGCAAGTTAAGAGAAGTTTATAAAGTTTTCAAAAATCTTTCACAAACGTTTTAACTTTGTTTTAAGACTTAAGTTTTGAGTTATGCAAAGAGTAAAGAGTTGAGTTCATTTCTCAAAAAGCTATAAGGGAACTAAGTATTCCCAAAAGTTTAAAATATTTTCACATTTGAACAAGAAAGGGAAACACCGATTTCCAAGAGAGCTTTTAAGCTAAAATTTTGAGTAATTATCTTAAACCAAAGAAAGAAGTTTTTTTTTAGAAACATATGAGCTAAGTATATTTTTGGGAGTAGTATTGAGCATCGATATGGGGATGTGAGTTCATAATAACTCAAGTCTCCATAAACCATGTAGTCATCATGGGTAGTAAATGATCATACTTTTTAGATGAATCCTTACGTGATTTTTAGCATAGACTAGTGGATTCACTTAGTTAAGGCGTTCTATATGACGAGAAAGTATAGGACAGTTCTGGCAGCATGGGCAAGACGTTGTATCACCACTTAGGATCATAATGGTGGTTGTCGGTTAGAGAAACTCCCAAAGAAACTATATTACTTTATTATATGAGTAAAATTAAGTTTGTTATTACATTTCCTTTAATGAACTAAGTTGTTTTCCACTGTTTTACAAGTTTTCCATCTATTGCATGTGTTTTATTGCTTTATATTGAGTTAAGCTATTCATGAGTTGAGTAAAGTCAAGGTAAGTGTTTCTTTCAGATTCTTTTCAAGCTTATGTTATGTTTAGCATTCCACTCGCATACTCGTACATTCAATGTACTGATGCCAGTTGGCCTGCATTTAATTATGATGTAGACATAGGTAACCATGATCATCACCCAGCGCTTCGTTGATCCAGTTGAGCACTCAGAGTCAGTTGGTGAGCCTCCTTGCATTCTGGAGGACTCCTTTTTACTTTGCTTTCAGTATTTCATTATTAGGATGATCGGGGGTCTTGTCCCGACATCCCTATTTGTTTTAGAGGCTTCATAGACAGATAGTTATAGTTCTTTATAGTCTTATTCATTTCAATTGTATACGTTTAAGAATTGAGTTACCATTTTGGATAAGTTTATTATTGCTTTAAGACATTGCATGAGTTTCCCTTTTGAGAATGTTTCTTATGTTTAAGTCTTCCGCTGAGTAAGTAAGCCAGGCCAAGGGTTCGCTTGGGGCCGACAGTGGTTATCGAGTGCCAGTCCCGCCCAGGGTGTAGGCTCGGGGCATGACAATTTCTTACAGTTTTGCCTTATATGCCTGGGTTCCTTACAATAACGACAAGTATTGTCGCTGATCCATCTCCCAGCATCATTGTCTCCTCTTTTGTTATTGTTCCTTCTCCCAGCATCATTGTCTCATCCTTTGTTATTGTTCCATCTCCCAGAGTTATTGTTGTTGTTCCACCTTCCTGCATCATTGTTATGATTCCACTTCCCTAAGTCATTGTTATTGTTCCATCTCCCTGCATCATTATTGTTGTTCCATCTCCCTGCATCATTGTTGTTCCATCTCCCTGCATTATTTCTTCCTCCTCCTTCTTTTGCAACAAGCACATTGGTCTGCTGGTTGGATGGAGTACTCTCTGTGAGAAACACTCGACTGAAAATATCCTTGAGAGAGCTGATCTCAGAACTAGACAGAATATGTGATTTAGCAGTCTCAAACTCAGATGAGAGTCTTGCTAAAAAACACATTATAGCCATTTGTTCCCTCTGAGCCTGCTGCACCTTGATATCAGTACTGAATGGTAGAAGTACATTTAGTTCCTCGTAGGTTTTATTGAACTCCATGAAGTATGTAGTGAGTGACTTAGCTTCCTTCTCAGAACGATAGAAAGCCTTACAAACTTCATAAATCCGAGATAAATTACCTTTGCCAGAATATAAATACTCCAAATAATCCATTATCTCTTTCACAAACTCACAGTGATTAACCAAACCAACAACTTCATTGTCAATAGAGTTTATAATTTGCAAGAGTAGTGTAGCATCATCTCTAAGCCAAGTCTTTTTAGTATCATCAGTTGGAGGATCTTGGATAAGATGGTCATTCTTTTCAACACTACGCACGTAGACCCTAATTTTTCTACTCCAATCTAAATAATTAGACCCATTTAATTTATTATTAGTAATTTTGGACAATGCTGGAACAATTCCAGTCGTGGAAGATTTATCATCAGACATTTTGACTAATGTTTATCCAAGAAATTGATCAAAAAGAGAAAAGGATAAAAAATCTGACACCAAACTGGTTGAAATTAGCAAAAAATGAACCCAAGCAGCCACTGAAGCGCAAAGCTATTACTAGATTTTATGTCACAGATGCAAAGGATAAAAATCGAACCTGGAAGAGAAAAAATTATTATCCTGCAGTGATTTAACACAAAAAAAAACCAATACTGCAGTACGTTGGAACAGATGAAACGATGCTAGGACAGCAAGCCTAGATATATTCTCCAAAACTTAAGTAGCCGAAACCTTTTCCCAAGATACTAGGAAAAGTTCCGAAGTTTCTGAACCAAGATCTTGAGCCCTAGTGCCTCTGATACCATGTACTCCCTTCATCCCATTTTATGTGGCAACATTTGACCGGGCACGGAGTTTAAGAAATAAATAAAGACTTTGAAATGTTTACCAAACTGCCCTTTAAAAAGTAGACTCACTTTTCTCCCTCCTCATAAATGTATTGGAGTATTATTTTAAGATTAAGTGGGACCAACAAGGGTAAAAGAGGAATTGTACCTTTAAATACTTACCATATTAGGAAATGTGACATTCTTTTTGAGACTGACCAAAAAGGAAATGGTGCCACATAAAATGGGACGGAGGAAGTAGTTTATAGAACTGAATTTGGTTGTTTATTATAGGGCAACTTTCACATATAACAAACACAAAATTCATATTTGTATGCTATAACAAAGTTTGCATAATTGCGCTCCATAGCAAACATAAATATGTATATTTCGCTATACATATACAAAAAAAAAGCAGTTGTATAATCTGCTTTGGTATACATATACAAAAAGATCAATTGTATAAAGTGAGAGAGGCGAGTGAGCGAGCGAGATCTGGGAGAGTGGTGAGCGAGATCTGGGAGAGGGGAGAGAGGGGAACGAAAATATATGTATA
>JAJOOE010016926.1:0-26144 GCA_036250405.1 Solanum raphanifolium
CAAAATCTTCAAAACGATCTAAGGAAATTAATAATTGCTAAAGTTGCAAGTTAATCTCCCAAGTCAAGAACTAGAATAGAATAATAATGTCTAACCCCCAAAAACAAGGTTTACATGCCCTATTTATAGAAAACAGGTCCTAAATTAAAAGGGAAACAAAAATAAGGAAAGTCTGTCACAGGTACGCGTCTTCATTCCACGAGACTGACTCATGGACCGTCAATGGATCTACGGTCCGTGAGTCCCTTCCGTCAGCCAAGACTCAGAAAATATTTCAGCTTCCAAAAATCAGCTTCTCTAAAGCAAACGACGGAACTGCAGTACGGACCGTAGATCGATCTACGGTCCGTCAATCCCCTTCCGTAGCTCCACGCTTGGAATCTTCAAAAATCAGGTACTGGAACCCTCGTAGTATCAATCTACGGATCAACAGTACGGTCCGTAAAGCAATCTACGGACCGTTAATGGGCACCGTGGTTCCACACTTGGTCAGATTTCCCTGATTTGCCTTCCATGCCTTGGCTACTGATCTACAACTACCATCTACAGAGCGTCAATGGACCTACGGTCCGTAGATGCCCTTTTCTGCATTTTTGTCAACTGTGTCTTTAATTTCGCGCCTGAACATCTTTCCTGCAAAATATGATAAAAACACATGAAAACTAATATAAAAAGCCCCTAGACACACATAACTTGTAAATGAAATGTATTAGAAATACCGTAAACTTACGGTATATTAACGGGGATGCCTTTACTTTTCTTCGATAGGTTATAGGACTTTAGGAAATCTCTCTGTTTTCTATTGTCTTCTTTCGTGCTATGACTTGATTCCATTTGGTGTCTGGCGATTCAAATTAGTATCTAACCTCCTTCACTCTTCTGTACGCAAATGGTTATTACTAGATTCAATGGCGTCAGGCCCGTAGCTCCCGTCAATGCTCCAGCTAAGAAATCTGCAGCGAGAGGTCTCGGTTGAGACAGGGGTAGAGGAAGAGGCTGAGAAAGAGTGGCGCCTGCTATAGGTTATAGGACTTTGAGAGATCGCAAGAAGGATGAGTTCATGGCTTTGGAACAAGGTGGTATGAGTGTGGCTTCTTATGAGGCCAAGTTCCATGCTTTGTCTAGATATGCTACTCAATTGGTGACTACTGAGAAGGAAAGGATCTGTTTATTTATTAGGGGACTAAACTCTGAGTTGCAGGTATTATCTGTTCATATGACCTCTGCAGGGAGGAACTTTAATGAGGTAACAGACTTTGTAAAGAAAGTGGAAGGGGTGAGGCAAGAAGGTCAGGCCAAGGCATTGGCAAAAAGGTCTAAGAATTTAGGCAACTTTCAAGGTTCTTATTCCAGAGGTTCAGGGAGGCCAACAGTTGCAACCAAGCCAATTCAGTCTGCTATGTCCGCCTCTACAGGTAATTTCTCGGGAACTCCACCTCATAATTTGATTCAGGATAACCAGGGAGTCGCACCTTCAGCGGGTAGCAGGCCATATTTTGATCATACATGTTACAACTATGATGAACCTAGGCATATGAGGAGAGATTGTCCCCACCCACGTGTGTTCGATTTCGTGCAATAGCAGTCTAGAGCAGTGATACCCACGGGGAATGGTAATAATGGTCGAGGACGTCCACAAAGTGGGCAAGGAGGTAATCAACAAGGCTGTGGAGGTAGAGGAAATGGTAATGCAAGCAGGGGTAACATGCAACCAGGCAGGGGTAACGTGCAATCAGGCAGGGAAGTGGCTCGTCAAGATGATATGGCTTAGTGTTATGCTTTTCTGGGCAAGCATGAGGCAGAAACGTCTGACGTGGTGATCACATGTATTATTCTTGTTTGTGATCGGATGGCTAATGTGTTATTTGATTCGGGTTCTACTTATTCCTATATATTTGTGCGATTTGCCTCAGAATTTGTTATGATTTCTGATAAACTTGATGTCTCTATCCATGTTTCTACCCCAGTTGGAGAGTCTGTCATAGTCACCCATGTTTATCGTGCCTGTCCTATTTTGTTTATGGGTTTTCAGACTTGGGTTGATTTGGTGATTTTGGATATGGCTGATTTTGATATAATTTTAGGCATGACTTGGTTGTCCCTTATTATGTTGTACTTAACTGTAATACTAAGTCTGTAACTCCAGAAATTCTGAGAAGGGAAAAATTATAGTGGGAAAGGGTGTACAAGCCTAAGCAAGCTAAGATCATATCCTTCATTCAGGCTAGGAAATTGATAGAGCAGGGTTGTTTGGCTTATTTGGCTCATATTCGGGATGTTGAGGTTTGAGTCTCCATCTATTGAGTCTATTCATGTGGTGTCAGAATTTAGAGAAGTGTTTCCTAATGATTTGTCTGGTATGCCTCCGGATAGAGATATAGACTTCTACATTGATTTAGAAACTGGTACCCTCCATATTTCTATCCCTCCATATCGCATGGCCTCAACAGAATTAAGAGAGCTTAAGGCTCAAATCATAGAGCTTCTTGATAAGGGATTTATTCATCCTAGTGCTTCCCTATGGGGTGTCCCAGTTTTGTTTGTTAAGAAAAATGATAGTAGTATGAGAATGTGTATAGATTACCGGCAATTGAATAGGGTCACTATTCAAAACAAGTATTCTTTGCCTTGAATAGATGATCTTTTTTACTAATTGCAAGGTGCATCAGTTTTCTCCAAGATTGATCTAAGGTCTGGCTACCATCAGTTGAAAATTAGGCCCGAGGATGTGCCCAAGACGGCGTTTAGAACCTGCTATGGCTACTATGAGTTTTTAGTTATGTCTTTTGGTTTGACTAATGTGCCTGCCCCTTTTATGAGTTTAATGAATGGAGTGTTCAAGACATTTCTTGATTCTTTCGTCATAGTCTTTATTGATGATATTTTGGTCTATTCGAAAAGTGAGGAAGAGCATGCTGACAATCTTCGTATTGTTTTAGGTGTGCTTGGGAAACAAAGGTTGTATACTAAATTTTCTAAGTGTGAATTTTGGTTGACTTCTGTTGCATTTTATGGACACGTAGTACCAAAAGAAGGGGTAATGGTAGATCCTCAAAAGATTGATAGGGTTAAGACTTGGGTTTAGCCTAGCTCTGTGACGGAACTTACGAGTTTTATGGGGCTCGCTAGCTATTATCGTCGATTTGTGAAGAACTTTGCTTCTATTGCCACTCACTTGACTAATTTGACCAAAAAAGAGATACCATTTGAATGGACTGAAAGATATGAGGAAAGCTTTCAAAAGCTCAAGACTCTCTTGACCACTACACTTATCCTAGCATTACTGGTTGAAGGTAAATATTTTATTGTTTATTGTGATGCTTCACATTCTGGTTTGGGTACTGTGTTGTTGCAGGATAAGAATGTTATAGCTTATGTGTCGCGTCAATTGAAGGTGCATGAAATGAATTATCCAACAAATGATTTGGAGTTGGCAGCGGTAGTGGTTGCTCTTAAGATCTGGCGACATTACCTCTATGGGGTGAAGTGTGAGGTGTTTACTGATCATCGTAGTTTGCAGCATGTGTTCACTCAAAATGATCTGAATTTGAGACAACGAAGGTGGATGGAGTTACTCAAGGATTATGATATGACCATTCAATACATTCCGGGCAAGGCTAATGTAGTAGCAGACTCTTTGAGTCGAAAAGTGGTGAGTATGGGTAGTTTAGCTTGCTTAAGTGTAACCAATCGACCTTTGGCTAAGGAAATTCAGACCTTAGATTCTAAGTTCATGCAGTTGGGCATCTTAGAAAGAGGTGGGGTGTTAGCTAGCATTGAAGTAAGGGCCATATTTATTGAAGAGATCAAGGCCAAGCAATTTGAGGATGAGAATTTGAATGAACTTAAGAAGAAGATTGTGAGTGGTAAGGCACAAGAGACCACTCTTAAGAAGGTGTGCTCAGTTTTAAAGGAAGAATTTATGTTCTTCGAGTTGATGACTTGATTCAGAAATTGTTGGCAGAGTCTCATGGTTTACGATATTTCATTCATCTGGGTGTGACCAAGATGTATCGAGATTTGAAGCAAATTTATTGGTGGTCGGGCATAAAGTAGGATATAGCTGAGTTTGTGGCTAAGTGTCAAAATTGTCAACAAGTGAAGTATGAACACCAAAGGCCTGCAGGTTTGCTTCAAAGAATGTCAATTCCGGAATAGAAGTGGGAAATGATAGCCATGGATTTTGTGGTTGGTCTTCCCAAGAATTTGGGGAAGTTTGATTCTATTTGGGTAGTGGTTGATAGATTGACTAAGTCAGCCCATTTTATTCCGTTAAGAATAGATTATAATGTTGAACAATTGGCTAAGGTGTATGTAAAGGAGATAGTAAGGTTGCATGGGGTGCCCCTTTCTATCATCCTAGACCGTGGTACCCAATTCACATCCAAGTTTTAGAGGAAATTGCATGATGGATTGGGCAATCAACTCACTTTTAGTACAACCTTTCATCCGCAGACAGACGGGCAGTTAGAGAGGACTATTCAAGTGTTAGAAAACATGTTGAGGGCATGTGTGATTGATTTTGGAGGGCATTGGGATAAATTCATACCTTTGTGTGAGTTCTCCTATAATAATTGTTATCACTCCAGCATTGATATGTCCCCATTTGAGGCATTATATGAGAGGGGATGTAGATCACCCATAGGATGGTTTGAGGCTGGAGATGTGAAACCTTCGGGGGTTGATTTAGTGAAGGATGCTCAAGATAAGGTGAGGAGTATTCAACCTAAGCTTTTAGCCGCCCAGAGTAGACAAAAGAAGTATGCGGATCATAAGGTAAGAGACATGATGTTTCAGACCAGTGAAAATGTTTTTCTTAAGGTATCATCCATGAAAGGGGTGATCAAATTTTGTAAGAAAGGGAAGCTAAGTCCGCGATACGTTGGTCCATTTAAGGTTCTCAAATGTGTGGGACCAGTAGCGTATATATTGGCTTTGCCTCCTAATCTATCGGGTGTTCATCCGGTATTTCATGTGTCCATGTTGAAAAGATATCATGTTGAATGGGATTACATCATCAAATGGGACTCAATTGTGTTAGACAAAGACCTACAATATGAGGAGGAACCGATTGCAATTGTTGATCGTGATGTGCGCAAGTTGAGTACCAAAGAGATTAAGTCCGTGAAGGTTCAATGGAAGCATCGTCTAGTTGAGGAAGCTATTTGGGAGACCGAGAGGGACATGCGAGACAAGTAACCCCAATTGTTCGTCGATTCAGTACTACTTCATTCCTTCCTTAGCCTATTTTTCCTAACGGGGTCACTCAGGGATGAGTGATGGGTAAATCGATATCTATTGTAACGATCGGATTCCGTCGTTATACAAAATCCAACAGGGAAAAATTTTGCGTCAGAAAACTTTTTTGTAGTAACTTGAAAATTGCCAACATAGTCCAGATTTAAACGAAATCGGGGTCTTTAAAGTGTAGGTAAAGGTGACTTATTTATGATTTTGATTACATGAGTACTTAGATAAGTTGTTAAGGAACCCGTACGACTTTACGAAATTGAATTCAGGTGAGTAGAACTCCCGGAATCGATCTTAGCGTGAACGGTATTTTCTGAGCGTCGTTGGTTAAAGGTGTGTTGTGAAATGGGGGCCTTGGAATTATTAAAATAGCTCACTGGTTCCGTGCAAGCCGCTGGGGGGGGATTTATGCCACCCGGGCGGGGTCGCTGTAGCGGGGTGAGGACCGTTGGAAGGGTTCGACGCGACTTAAGATCGTAAATAAACCCCAAAACATCTTTATTCTGCACTTTTCAATTTTTAGAGCTAAGGAACGAACCCCAGGCGACTCTTGACAGTTTTCCACCATTCTTAAGGCTAAAGGTAAGATTTCCTCTCCCCGAATCCATTTGTGGATCCGTAGAACGTAATAGAATGGTTTAGTATCGATGGGGGAGGGTTTTGAATTGGAAACCATGGTGGAAAAAGCCCTAGTTTGGATACTTGGGATTATGGGTATGATCTAGGGTTATTAGAATTGTTAGTACTCCGGGTAATTAGTGATTGTTTATTGATTCTGTGTTATTATGATTGTTTGTAGACCAAGAACAAGCGGAACGAATCCGGAAAGGGAAGGATCAAGTTTCTTAGGGTTTCAAGCTTGTTTCGAGGTAGGTGATGGCTGTGATTCTATGATTGTGTGATATATGTTTGTCTTTGCTTCATTATGATACATGTATGTATGCGAATGTTGCATTATTGATCACACTTGTTGTAAATGAGGATATATGAATGATGAATGCCATGAATCACTCTTTGATTGTGTTGATTATTGATAATGTACTTGTGATCAATAATGCAGCATTCGCATACATACATATATCATAATGAAGCAAGAACAAACATACATCACACAATCATAGAATCACAATCATCACCTACCTCGAAACAAACTTGAAACCCTAAGAAACTTGATTTCTACCTTTCCGGATTCGTTCTGATTGTTCTTGGTCTACAAACAATCAATATAATATGGGAATCAATAAACAATCACTAATTACCTAGATTACTAACAATTCTAACAACCTTAGATCATAACCATGATCCCACTACCCAAATTAGGGTTTTTCCCACCATAATTCTCAGATTAAAACCCTCCCCCATCGATATTTACCCATTAGTTTACGTTCAACGGATTGAAAAATGGATTGAGGGAGTTAAAACCTTACCTTTAGCCTTAAAGATGGTGGAAAAATGTCAAGAATCGCCTGGGGTTCGTCTCCTTACTCTTAAAGTTGAAAAGTGTAGAATAAAGACGTTTGGGGTTTATTTCTGACTTAGGTCGCGTCAGGCCCACCACAGCGGTCCCCACCCCGCTACAGCGGCCCTGCCCTGGCGACATAAATCACCACCAAAGTGGCTTGCACGAAACAATGAGCTATTTTAATAGTTCCAATACCCCCATTTCACAACACGCCTTCAACCAACGATACTCAGAAACTACCAGTTCACGCTAAGATCAATTTCGGGAGTTCTACTCATCCGAATTCAATTTCGTAAAGTCGTACAGATTCCTTAACTCCTTATCTATCTACTTATATGATCAAATTCATAATTAGATCACCCAATTGATACCAAATTTCCCTAGATTTTAATGACTCCGATTTCATCCAAATCTGGACTAGGTTGGGAAATTTCAAACTAATATGAAAAAGTTTTCCGACCCAAATTTTTTCCCCATTGGCTTTTCTATAATGACGGAACCCGATCATTACAATAGATACCAATTTACCCATCAATCGTCCCCGTTATGAAAAATAAGCTAAGGAAGGAATGGAGTAGTACCTTAATCGACGAACAATTGGGGATACTTGTCTCGCATGTCCCTCTCGGTTTCCGAAGTAGCTTCCTCAACTGGACGATGTTTCCATTGAACTTTCACGGACTTAATCTCCTTGGTCCTCAGCTTACGCACTTCACGATCGATAATTGCAATCGGTTCCTCTTCATATTATAAGTCCTTGTCTAACACAATTGAGTCCCACTTGATGATGTAATCTCTGTCACCATGGTATCTCTTCAAAATGGACACATGGAATACTGGGTGAACTCCCGATAGGTTAGGAGGTAAATCCAATCTATAAGCCATGGGCTCTACACATTCAAGAACCTCAAAGGGACCAATGTAACGAGGACTAAGCTTGCCCTTATTGCCAAATCTCATCACTCCTTTCATGGGTGATACCTTAAGAAGAACATTCTCACCAGTCTGAAAAGCCATATCTCTTACCTTATGGTCCGCATACTTTTTTCTGTCTACTCTGGGCTGCTAGAAGCTTAGCTTGAATACTTCTCACCTTATCTTGAGCATCTTTCACTAAATCAACCCCAAGGGTTTCACATCTCCAACCTCAAACCATCCTATGGGTGATCTATATCCCCCCTCATAAAGTGCCTCAAATGGTGTCATATCAATGCTGGAGTGTTAACTATTATTATAGGAGAACTCACACAAAGGTGTGAATTTATCTCAATGCCCTCCAAAATCAATCACACATGCCCTCAACACGTCTTCTAACACTTGAATAGTGCTCTCTGACTGCCCCTCCATTTGTGGATGGAAGGTTGTACTAAAAGTGAGTTGTGTACCCAATTCATCATGTAATTTCCTCCAAAACTTGGATGTGAATTGGGTACCACGGTTTGAGATGATAGAGAGGGGCACCCCACGCAACATCATTATATATTTCACATAAATTTTAGCCAATTGTTCAATATTATAATCTATTCTTACCAGAATAAAATGGGTTGACTTAGTCAATCTATCAACCACTACCCAAATAGAATCAAACTTCCCCAAAGTCTTGGGAAGACCAACCACAAAATTCATGGCTATCATTTCCCACTTCCATTCCGGAATTGGCATTCTTTGAATCAAACATGTAGGCCTTTGATGTTCATACTTCACTTGTTGGCAATTTTGACACTTAGCCACAAACTCCGCTATATCCTTCTAAATGCCCGGCCACCAATAAATTCGCTTCAAATCTCGGTACATCTTGGTCATACCCGGATGAATTGAATATAGCGAACCATGGAATTCTATCAATAATTTCTGAATAAAGTCATCAACTTGAGGAACACAAATCCTTCCTTTAAAACTGAGCACACCTTCCGCACCAAGAGTGGTCTGTTGTGCCTTACCAATCATAATCTTCTTCTTAAGTTCATTCAAATTTTCATCCTCAAATTGTTTGGCCTTGATCTCTTTAGTGAATGTGGCCCTCACTTCAATGCTAGCTAACACCCCACCTCTTTCTGAGATGCCCAACTGCATGAACTTAGACTCCAAGGTCAGAATTTCCTTAGCCAAAGGTTGTTTGGTTACACTCAAGCAAGCTAGACTATCCATACTCACCGCTTTTCAACTCAAAGCAACTGCCACTACATTAGCCTTGCCCAGATGGTATTGAATGGTGACATTATAATCTTTAAGTAACTCCCTCCACCTTCGCTGTCTCAAATTCAGATAATTTTGAGTGAACACATGCTGCAAACTACGATGATGAGTAAACACATTACACTTAACCCTATAGAAATAATGTCGCCAGATCGTAAAAGCGAACACTACTGTTGTCAACTCCAAATTATGTGTTGGGTAATTCCTCTCATGCACCTTCAATTGACGCGATGCATAAGCTATAACATTCTTATCCTGCATCAACACATCACCCAAACCAGAATGTGAAGCATCACAATAAACAATAAAATCTTTACCTTCCACTGGTAATGCTAGAATAGGTGCGGTGGTCAAAAGAGTCTTAAGCTTTTGAAATCTCTCCTCACATTTTCCAGTCTATTCAAATGGTATCTCCTTTTTGGTCAAATTTGTCAAGAGAGTGGCAATAATAGCAAAGTTCTTCACAAATAGACGATAATAACTGTCAAGCCCAACAAAACTCCTAACTTTCGTCACAGAGTTTGGTCGAACCTAATTCTTAACCGCTTCAATCTTTTGGGAATCTACCATTACCCCTTACTTTGAAACTACATGTCCAAAAATGCGACAGAAGTCAACCAAAATTCACATTTAGATAATTTTGCATACAACCTTTGTTTCCCAAGAACACCTAGAAAGCTACGAATATGGTCAGCATGCTCTTCCTCACTTTTCGAATAGACCAAAATGTCACCAATAAACACTATAACAAACGAGTCAAGAAATGGCTTGAACACCCCATTCATCAAACTCATGAAAATTGCATGCGCATTAGTCAAACCAAAAGACATAACTAGAAACTCATAGTGCCCATAGCGGGTTCTAAACGCCTTCTTGGGCACATCCTCAGGCCTAATTTTCAACTGATGATAGCCAGACCTTAGATCAATCTTGAAGAAAACTGATGCACCTTGCAATTGGTCAAAAAGATCATCTATTCGAGGCAAATGATACTTGTTACGAATAGTGACCCTATTCAATTGCTGGTAATCTATATACATTCTCATACTACCATCTTTTTTCTTAACAAACAAAACTGGAGCACCCCATGGGGAACACTAGGATGAATAAATCCCTTATCAAGAAGCTCTTGGATTTGAGCCTTAAACTCTCCTTAATTCTGCTGGAGCCATGCGATATGTAGGGATAGAAATGGGATGGGTACCAGGTTTTAAATCAATGCAGAAGTTTATATCCCTATCCGGAGGCATACCAGACAAATCATTAGGAAACAGTTCTCTAAATTTCGACAACACATGAATAGACTCAATAGATGGAGACGCAACCTTAACATCCCGAATATGAGCCAAATAAGTCAAACAACCTTGTTCTACCAGTTTACTAGCCCGAATGGAAGATATGATCTTAGCTTTCTTAGGCTTGTTACACCCCTTCCTACTCTAACTTCTCCCTTCCCGAAATTTCTAGAGTTACAGACTTAGTATTACAATTAAACACAACATAATAGGGGGACAACCAAGTCATGCCTAAGATTACATCACAATCAGTCATATTCAAAATCACCAAATCAACCCAAGTCTGAAAACCCATAAACAAAATAGGACAAACACGATAGACATGGGTGACTATGATAGACTCTCCAACTGGGGTAGAAACATGGATGGGGGGCATCAAGTATATCACAAATCATATCAAACTCTGATGCAAATCGCACGGATACATAAGAATAAGTAGAACCCGGATCAACAAGACATTAGCAATCTGGTCACAGACAAGAATAGTACATGTGATCACTGTGTCAGACGCCTCTGCCTCATTCTTGCTCGAAAAGGCATAACACTGATCCCTATCATTTTGACGAGCTACTTCCCTGCCTGGTTGCATGTTACCCCTGCATGCGTTACCATTTCCTCTACCTCCACGGCCTCGCTGATTACCTCCTCACCCATCTTATGGACACCCTCGACCATTACTACCATTTCCCGCGGGTACCACTGTTGTAGATGGCTGCTGTGTGGAATCCAACACTTGCGAGTGGGGACAATCTCTCCTCATATGCTCAGGTTCACCACAATTGTAACATGTACGATCAAAACATGGTCTGCTGCCCGCCGAATGTGCGACTCCCTGGCTATCCTGAATAAAATTATGAGGTAGAGTTCTCGAGTAATTACCTGTAGAGGCAGGCATAGCTGACTGAATTGGCTTGGTTGCAAGTGTTGACCTTCCGGACCCCCTGGAGTAAGAACCTTGAAAGTTACCAGAGTTCTTGGCCCTTTTAGCCAATGCCTTAGCCTGACCGTCTCGCCTCACCCCTTCCACTTTCTTAACAAAGTCAGTTACCATATTAAAGTTCCTCCCTGCAGAGGTCATATGAACAGCTAATACCTGCAACTCAGAGTTTATCCCCCTAATAAATAAATGGATCCTCTCCTCCTCAATAGTCACCAATTGAGTATCATATCTAGACAAAGCACGAAACTTGGCCTCATAAGCAGCCACAGACATACCACCTTGCTCCAAAGCCATGAACTCATCCTTCTTGTGATCTCTCAAAGTCTTAGGCACATATTTCTCTAAAAATAGAGCATGAAATTGGGTCCAAGAGAGTGAGGGTAAGGTTGAAGATCTGCATTCCACATAAGCTCTCCACCACTGCTTAGCCTCACCTTGAAGTTGAAAAGTCACGAAATCAACCCCATGTTGATGACAATTCCCAACTTATGAAGCCTTTCATAACAGTCTAAGATAAACTCATAAGTATCCTCACTCTCAAAACCAAGAAATACATTAGGCTTTAGCTTCAAAACTTAGTCAACATTTCATGCTTATTAACAGTCATTACATAACCCAACAAAGGACGGAAGAAAGCATCATTACCTCCAGTCCCAACCACCTTGGGTGCAGTGCTAGCAACAGGGGGATTAGTAGGAGCTTGAGTTGCTTGAACAGAGGGAAGAACTCCAGAACCAACCAACCCTTTCAAGAATGACATAATCTGCTGAGCTAACACTGGGTCCAAAGGAGGAATACTTGTAGTCTCTCAGCCTACACCTCTTTCTCTTGCCCAACATTCTCCTCATCCTCAACCTCTACGTTCTCCTCTATCTCATCATGATGCGCAGGAGGGGCCTCATTTATGGGAGTATCTCCAACCGGTGCTCCATCCCTAGTAGGCACCACTCTTCCTCGGCCTTTACCCCTATCTCTTCCTCTACCCCTGCCTCGACCGCGACCTCTCGCTGCAGATTCCTCAGCTGGAGCATTGACGGGAGCTACAGGCCTGATGCCGTTGAATCTAGTATTAACCATTTGCGGACAAAAGAGTGAAGGAGGTTAGATACCAATGTGAATTGCTAGATACCAATTGGAATCAAGTTATAGCAAGAAAGGAGACAAGAGAAGACAGAGAGATTTCCTAAAGTCCTATAACCTCTCAAAGAAAAGTACAGACATCTCCATACCGTTCCGTAAGACTCTACTAGACTCGTCTTGGTACATCGAGATCAACGAACGTAGGCTCTGATACCAACTTTATCACTGCCCAGACCGTCGTGATTGGCACCCACACTAACCCTCTGGTGTGAGAACCACTACTACAGCCCAAACCAAGCAACTAAACAAAAAAACTAAAGCATTTAAGTTACAGAAGCAAGTTAAATAGCTAAAGACTGAAGTTCTCATAAACTTCCAAAAGATCTAAATACTAAACAATGCAGAAAATACACCTAGAACCTAAAAGTCAATGTACCAAAACATCTAAAGTTCAACAAGTCTAAACAAGAAGGGATACAACCCCAAACTAATGAACTAATAACTAACTAGGAAGTCTAAGTCTGAAATGTGGACATAGACAGAAAGAGAACTCATGGTAGCTCGGAAGAACTAGCTCACCCTTGAATTTGAACGACGATCACTGATCTTCTAAGCGAGGTTTGTCAATAGCCGCCTGAAGATGCCCTGTACTCAACAAAAAAAGAGCAAGTGCAGTATCAGTACACAACCACAGTGTACTGGTAAGATCACGCGGCCATCCCACTAAGTGTAACATACATGAGTCAATACAACAATATAATCACATAAATATATCGAACATATACAATATCATCATCATTTAAGAATAACGAACAGTTTCACATTTCTCAAGATACACAATTATATCAAACCATTGGTCCTCTCAAGGAACCCAAACACAAACTGTTAGCATACCGGAACGTGGTACCCGATCCAATGATTATGCCGGAACGTGGCAACCGATCCCATAATTATGTCGGAACGTGGCAACCGATCCAAGTTAGTGTGTCAGAACGCAACACCCGATCCATTCAACAAGCCACAATCACAATCACAAAGTGCATTCTCATATTCATACAATCAAGCCATGATACATGACATTCATCATTCATATATCCTCATTTACAATTAATGTGATCAATAATGCAACATTCGCATACATACATGTATCATAATGAAGCAAGAACAAACATACATCACATAATCATAGAATCACAACATCACCTACCTCGAAACAAGCTTGAAACCCTAAGAAACTTGATTCTTCCCTTTTCGAATTCGTTCCGCTTGTTCTTGGTCTACAAACAATCAATATAATAGGGGAATCAATAAACAATCACTAATTACCCAAATTACTAACAATTCTAACAACCCTAGATCATAACCATGATCCCACTACCCATATTAGGGATTTTCCCACCATAATTCTCATATCAAAACCCTCCCCCATCGATATTTACCCATTAGATTACGTTCTACAGATTGAAAAACGGATTCGTGGAGTTAAAACCTTACCTTTAGCCTTAAAGATGGTGGAAAACTGTCAAGAATCGCCTGGGGTTCGTCTCCTTACTCAAAGTCGAAAAGTGCAGAATAAATACGTTTTGGGGTTTATTTCTGACTTAAGTTGTGTCGGGCCCGCCACAGCGGTCCCCACCCCGCTACAGCGGCCCCGCCCATTTCATAACACGCCCTAAACCAATAACACTCAGAAACTACCCGTTCACGCTAAGATCAATTTCGAGAGTTTTACTCACTAAATTCAATTCCGTAAAGTCGTACGGATTCCTTAATGCCTTATGTATCTACTTATGTGATCAAATTTATAATTAGATAATTCAATTGTTGCCAGATTTTCCTAGAGTTTAATGACTCCGATTTCGTCCAAATCTGGACTAGGTTGGAAAATTCCATGTTACTACGAAAAAGTTTTTCCGACCCAAAATATTTCCCCGTTGGCTTTTCTATAACGATGGAACCCGGTCGTTACAATTTTTTTAAAAAAATTCTAAAATTATTTGTAGAGTTCAAAAAAGATATTCCAAAAAAATGAAAATCAGTCCCAAAATTTCATTAATTTGCTTTGATTTTCATGTTTTTGTAGTTGTTTTTGACATTAGATCTTTGATGTGTTTTTTGAGTCTATGTTCAAAATCTCAAATGATTTGAAGTTGTGGAGAAAATTCTACCATTAAAGAATTTTGAAGTTTTGAAACTTTGAAGAAATTTCAAATGACTTATTGAGTTAGGTTGAATTCGAGCTCAAAAGATATTGAATTTTGGTATCTAGCTTGGAGAGAAAGTACTCTCGAAATTTGAGATGATTTCATGAAGAATTGAAGAAGTTTGAAATTTGGGAATTGTTAATGTTCTTTATGTGTTCTTAAAGAAGAAGAAGCAAAAAGAGTATATTTGATTCAAAAACTCCAATTGAAAAGTATTAAAAGTTGTTTGGAATGAAAAAATGGTTTTGCAAAATCGGAGTTAAAAAAAAATGGCATGGATGAACATTTTCTTTAACAACAATGACAAAGATGAGTCAAACTTTTAAAAAATGACATAAATAAGTCTTAAATTTCATGACATATTTGAGTCTTTTCCCTTTATTATAATGCTAATCGGATGTTGCAGTATTTTAAGGGATGCTACAATGAGATGTCTATACACAATTTGCTGGCAGAGAACAACTATTGATTTCGTATAAAACACTCGCACCAAGTGTTCTTTTTTGTTTCCACCATCAATTTGTTCTACACGTCAAGTTATCATATGTAGTAATATTTATCTTATTAAATTTATTTGTAATTATCCCATAAATAATTTGAGCTGTAATATTTTTTTTATTCTATTCTAATTTTGACTACCTATATAATTATTCATATTATCGAAGATGATGGTCTATCATCTTGTATAATACGGTTTACTTTTATCAAATATATATACTTTAATGTTGTTTCTTTTATGGAAACGCAAATCTTGCAAAGTGCGATTAGGAATTAATTAGGTTGCTGTACTTGCTCATTGCTAGAAAATGTCATAAAAATTTGTGCCCAAAAATAAAATACTACTAACATAATGGGTTTTAATCAGAAAGAGTCTAAACTATAAAGCTCAAAATTTTGTTATCTCAATTGACTAATCATTCATGTTTCATTATAGCATTAAAAATCAAATAGCCACTTTTTTAGTACAATAGACAATAATTAGGGTAAAGTAAATTTCTCAAACCGTCGATCAACTTACTGAAATTGTATAGCAAAATCATTTATCTAATTTTTATATTAATAAATTCTCCCTCTCTATAAAATTAACTCTAAGCAGAAAACATATTTTTCTTCTCTGCAAAATCATTTTTATGTTTCTATAAAAACATAAACATTATCTTTTGGACAAAAAAAGTGAGAAATACTAATCAAGTATATAAGCTAATGATGTTCTATAATGAAGTAAATTTGCAAAATGAGAAAAATTGATTTTAGTAAAAATAATCAAAACTCTAATATGTATTTGTACAAGTGAAAATAAAAAGGAATAATAGCTATACAAATATATTTCGATGTAGATTATACAAAATAATTAATTTAATTAAGGACAAATTTTTAAAGATTGTATTTATTTAGATTTTAAATAATTTTACACTATAATTTATGTCATACTCCATCAATGCCAATCAAAACTTGTTTATATTTATATAGACAATAAATAATTCTCCTACTATTTATATTACTTCACTCTTATTCTAAAAATAGTTGTTTTTGTTTTAATTTACTTGTCCAATTTATGAAATCAAAAAGAATTTTTTAATAATTTTTAACTTCTATCTTTTGTATTAATAACCGCATAAAGTACCAGTAGTCAAATTTAAGGTTTCAAAACATTATTAATAATGTTAGTATAGAAAAATACACCTCTAATTAAAAATTTTAAGGGGTGTCATATCACGAATGGTCAAGTAATATAAATCACATGGAATTAGAGAGTGGAGAAAGACAAAAGTATATGTATGCATACATATACACACGCTTAATGCATATTATATTGAAATAACAATCATAAAATATCATTCTACTTATAATGTTAGTGAACTTAAAGAAAAACTTATAAATACCTAGGCTGAATTTTTTTTATAAATAATAAAAAGAGATATTACATTTATGCTATATAACAAGGGCAAAATGGACAATGCATAGGATAAAAGAGGGAGTTTAATTATTGTTTAAATTGAGAGGGAATTTGTTTTTTAAAACAAAGTCAAGGGGTAAAAATGATTCCACCCTTAATTATTATGTATACATAATCGATCTAAGTAATGGAATTGTTCTAATTCAAGTACTTAACCATAATAAAGAGAAAAAATGGACAGAGTCGAAGACATACTTATGGTCCCTCTTACAAAAAAACAAAAACATCATTTGAATTTAGTTCAATTTTAGGAAGTACATTAGTTTGAAATTAATTTAGATTATGATTAGTGGATTGATAAGATGATTTTGTAGACAAGGATTAATGACCAGCTTTCGTTCTTTTCATTCAGTGGATTTGGAAATATCGTTAAACACTTCTATATCTTGTACTTAAAAAAATATAGCGAAATAGTCTAAAAGACTTATATTTCTCCCAAGTTATCACTTAAATGCAATAAACACTATTTAAAACTATTTTCTCATATGATCATGTAGGTAATACAACACATAAGAAATTAAATGTTAGAGAATAAATCAAATCGAATAGGCCATTTTTGTAAATTCTGGAAAATTTGCAACAGTCATGTTCTCCGTATTTGTCATAAATGAGCACCAAGTTCGTGCCAAATTATTGATTTTTTTTCCCATTTGACTTAAATTTTCAGCTACAAGTTATCACACAAATTCAACAAGAACTATTTATTATTCTTCAAGCTGCCTCAAGCTTATCAATAAAGTTGTTTAATTTTTCAATACCCACCATCACTCTTCGTGTTAAACCATATTCACACCTTCTTAAACTAGCTAAACACAAATTGAAATAGTGGTCTAATTTTTTTAGAATATAAAAAAACTAAAAATTTAAAAGAAGATCCGAAAAATACTCAAGAAATTGGAATTTAGGGAGGTGGTGGTGGTGTGTGTGGAGGGGGGAGGGGGCGGGGGGATAAAGGGGTTGTGGGATGGGTGGGGTGCATTAAAAAGAAGAAGAAGAGGAGGCGATGGCTAGCTATATAACCCAACAAATTCACTAATAAGGGAAATTTGTGATTGCCTCTCCAAATGATGGCAAATGCATAAATGCTAGTTTTAATAAAACTTGACATGTTAGCACGATCCGCTTCACAAAAAGCCACTAACTACAAACCGAACTAATGTGCTTCAAGGACAATTTACACAATAGCACCAGCTGGCTGTGTATGATATTCAAATATAATCTTTCTGTATTGACGAAATAAAAAGCTAATGATTTTCTTGTACATTCTTGGTTCACATACAATGCCATGTGAAAAGAGATGGCAATAAAAAAGGTACCAGCGCATGACAATCAGGAGTATTGGTAGAAAGATATACTCTTGTCATCAGATACACTGGCAAGCATACAAGACCTAACATCAATCCTTGATGGCGGTCCAAAAGCCACAGACCATACCTGGTCTGTGTGGTTAGCTAATGTCTGCGTAGCTGCTCTCATTTTAAGATCCCACAGCTTAACGGTCTTGTCACTTGAACCTGTTGCAACGGCTGCCCCATCTGGAGAAACATCCACACTCAAAACCCAACTCGCATGACCTGACAAAGATGTGAGCAAGGTCTTTCCCTCAGCATCATACACATGCACATGACCATCATCTGATCCTGAGAAAAGTATCCTTGAATCATGGAGTGAAGGTGAAAACACAAGAGAGCGCACAGGCATGCAATGGCCTTCCAAGAAGTGGAGGAATTTCGCACGAGCTACATCAAAAACAGAGATTGTTCCATCAACTGAACCACAGGCAAGAAGCCTCCCATCAGTATTCCATGCAACCGAGAGGACAAATTTCTTGCTGCCACTTTTCTCGGATGGTTGCGAACCTCCTTGACGCGGAATTGACAATGTGGCAACAAGTTGCCACTGAGTGGTGTCCCATAGCTTGACTGATGAACTACCACCTCCAGCTGCTGCCAAAGTGCTACCCTGAAAAATGTGGAGAACCATAATGCGGCTGCTTAAAATCAATCAGAGAAAACATGAGTAGAAAAAGTAAAAATGTACAAAAATGTTTGTGTTATGAATCTTTAGGGAAGGATCGATTCACAAGGGCCATATTTAGATTCAGCTCATTAAAGGGAGGCTGAAATCTTAGAGTTCATTAAAAGAGGACTCCGATCTCTTCAGCTCTTCAGAGGGAGCTGAAAAACGACTTCCTGATTTATTCATCAAAAGCCCCTTTAAATAGGAATCTTATTACATCAATAGGAAGTCTAATTCTTATGAAAGTAGGAGACCTAAATCCTATTCCAAATTAATAACTATAACTTAACTTAATCCTTATGAAGCTATGAAACATAAAACCCTATTCTAAAATAATAAATAAAGCTACTTAAATTATAAATAAATAAATCTAATTTAAAAATATAATCAAATACTTAATTAATTGACTTCCTTGCATCCACAACAGTTTGCAGTATAAACATTGAGCATCACATGACAATGAGTCAAGTAGCACACACAGGGAGAGAATAAAATCCTGATTTATGATGAACACAAAACTAAAGACAAACAAGAGAAAAAAAATATGGAAATAGGATGAATGATAAATATTTTACGAGCCCCATCATCAACCAAGGAAAAGAACCAGTCACTGTACACCTTACACTACCAGAAAACATATTAAAAAAAGTAAATAAGTTACAAAGATCACAACAATTCATTATCAAGAAATATAAAATATTCCATAGGCAACATCAGTCTTGCATCTTCTCTCAGTGAAGTTTTAACAACTATCATAGTCAATTGCATAAACGGATAAAAAAGATGATTATAATTCAGTACTGTTCCAAGTATGAACAAAATCTTCGGCACCTCACTATGTTGCAATATAAAATATCCAAAACCACCAAGATATTTTTAAAATACGTTGATGACAAAACAGCATATCAACTCTTTGGTGAGAATTGTTATTAACATCTAGCACTTAATTAAACAGATATACTCTTCATTTCAATGTCAAGTGCTAACCTGCACTATCTTCACGCAAGGAAACCACTCTGAGAAGACTTCAATCAAACTGTTTTAAGCTAAGGAAACCTATTCTCAGGAAGGGTTTTGGTTCCTCATCCTGCTAGATCTTTCAAGAGATCAAGTTTATTTTGGGCAAGAGTTATCCAATATACTCCATTTTAGTTCCATCCATGTAACTGACTATTCATAAAATATCGCATTTGCAGCAATGATGAAGTTAGCAACCAGTGAGTCTCATTAGGTGATAAAATTAAGAGCAGTTATTTCTATTTTAAATCCATGATAGTGAAGGAAAAAAATATGATGTGGTATTGACTCCAGGTATTCTAAATGAAGTTGGCAAGAGATTCAACTATCAAACTTAACTTTTCACGTTCGATCCTCAACACAAGATCCTTATAACATTGCAAGATATATGAAGTAAATCCATTAGTCACTAACTCTTCTAATCCCATCTGGTTGCTCCTAATGTCAAGTTATTATCATCTTTGTTTACAAATCAGTAAAAACAATTTCTAACTTCAACTAGTGAAAGGGATTGGATTTCGTGAGGTTATGGGTATGTCTGGTATGGAGGAAAATATCTTCTAAGTTTTCCATGTTTGGTTGATCAAATTTTTTTAAGAACATCTTCGGAAAATAAGTTCGTTAAAAATGAGGAAAATGACCTCCCTAGTGAAAATAGGAAAACCAAATTCCATAAGTGGCACACCACTCCACCTCACACCCCACATCCCACCCCCCACCTCTTACTCCCATATCCCCCACATCCACCACTCCTACTCCCCTACCCATCCACATAGTATTTGCCTTGAATATATATAAATATACCTTGGGACAATTTTTTCGGCTTACAAAAATAAGTATGAAAATAATTTATGTTTTAGGAAAACATTTTTCTTTCTACCGAACACACCCTATATTACTAATAATTTAACAAATTAACCTTTTAAGATAGTTGTTCCTTGATTATTTGTTTGTTAGGTATATTAATAACAACTCTAGAAACCTATCCCTAGCAAACTGACTCTTAGGAAAATACAGAACCTTACAAACTCGTTCCTGCCCCATAAACCAAAGCTATACTTTACTTATTAGCAGTCACTTCTAACCAAATCTCAACTCCTAGGACTAACATTACTTACAACTTAAAAAACGACCATATTTGCTGACAAAATCACATAAGAGATTTATTATGCCTCAATAGGATTAGAAAGGTAAGACCTAGTCCGCTTGTTTGTACTTTTTACTTTGAGATTTGCTTTTATTTGTTCCTCCTTCTGTCCCAACTAAGTGTCTTACATTCCTTTTTGGTCTTGTCCCAGAAAGAGTGTTTTTTCCCTATATTTAGTAAGTTTTCAATTCCAAGGCAAGCTTAAGACCACAAATTTATAAGATTACAAGATTCAAAAGTTTCTCTTTGTTTCTTAAATTGGAATGGAGGGAGTAAACCAAAACTAGCCCTAGGAGCTGGTAATGAATTGTTGAGCAAGATTCCAAATTTACTCTTCAGAAACAAGCTTCAAATATTCTGCCTCAGTATGCTAAATAAGGCATAAATCCATATATAGGTATATAGATAAAAATTGAACAATTTGCCCACAATTATAGACAGTCAAAAAATATTAAAGCTTGTACTTCTTCTTTTGGTATGATTGTGATATCTCTTCAACTCATTTACTAGACATAAAACAACATCGCTATTAGAATGCAAAAAGCAATTTAATTTTTCAATAAAAGGAAATGTGTTGCTTACATCGGGACTAAATTGCAATTGCCAGACTTCAGATGGAGGAGCTTCGAGAGTAGCGATGGTGTTATTAGTATCAACCTCAAACACTCGAATGAAGCTGTCTAGAGAAGCAGAGGCGGCGATTCTCCGATTCGGATGAGCAGTGACTGATACAACGCCGAGGCAATGACCGGTGTTTGTGTGAAGGCAAGTGAGTTTGGTTGGGTCCCATAACCTAACGGTTTCATCAAGCCCTCCGGTGAGAAGTAGCGCCGGTTTATCGCCATCCGATCGGACCCACGCTGCCGTCCAAAGTGAGTCTTCGTGCGCATTTTGGATAGTGTCTAGTGGAGCTAGCTTCATGGTGATCCCGTGTGGTTAAACCCTAGGACATTGAAGGTCACTCTGGTCACTTTCTTTGCTATAAAGTAAAATCTATTTTCACTACGCAACCTTCAAATTTCAATAATTACATATCTGGTCCCCTTCCCTCCGGGCTGGCATATTCAGGTTCTATACGTAGTTAGTGTGATTAGTTAATTAACTAAAACAAATTGTAATTGTCTTTATACTTTAGAAAAAAATTATATTTATCCTTAGTCATATATTTTTTTTAGGCGAAATCGTTTGATGGACTTCTGTATGTTTTTATATTCTTAATCATTCTACTTAATTCCTTACAAATTACATCCTTAAACTTACTGAAACATAATAACTGATGGTTCCTCCATCAGATAATGTCTTCCATTGTAATTTCACTAAAGTTAACTCCATAGACCTTAATTTTGAAATCCATTTATCCAAAATAGCTACATGTTCTTCCTCAAAAGTGAGATTTTGATCCAACTATATCGAGTGTCACTGAATCACATGGGAACCATCATAATGATACTTTTTTAATATAAACATATAACTTTTTTCATATAAACATATAAAATACTTGATGCACAACTAATAGAACCGGAAGTAAGGCCAACTCATAGGCCATCACCACAAAGCGTCGAAGTACCTCAAATGGACCAATAAACCTTGGACTAAGCTTGTTCTTTTTTTCAAACTTTATGACACCATCTATGGGTGTTATCTTTAACAATACCTTATTTCTAACTATTGATTCCAAATCATGAGCCTTTGATCTGCGTAGCTCTTTTGCCAGCTCTAGGCTATAAGAAGTCTATCATGAATAACTTTTGTCGCACCTCATTTTTCTCGTAAAAGATTAGCCATTGACACGACAACTCTTTTAGGATTCAAAAGAGTGAAGAGTCGTCACCTAACGAATTAAGGTACATTAGGGCACCATTCTAACTAATTTACAGATAACAACTCCATTTAGTAGTCTACATCACTATTCATAAGGATTCTAGTTACCTCTAAAGGAAGGTGTTAAGCACATTTTGAGATCTATAAATGTGGGTTTCAGCCGAATTTATTTATTATATGGGGTTTACATAATAGACAATGGGTGGATGAATTTATTAAACTAAAAAATAGTTATGTGATTAGCATGTAAACCTTCAATTTAAGATGAGGAAATAAGTTAGTGTAAAATCAATTACAATCTAACATATACAGCTAGACAATGAAGTGATTAAACATGCAAACTTACTTATTTAACAAGCAACTAGAAATAGACGTACAACATGATTATGTATTAAGAAAATCTAGATTAGGGGTGCGCATCGGTCGGTTCGGTTTTATGTGCTATTGATTCGGTTTATCGGTTTTCAATTTGTAAATACGTCAAACCGATAAACAAACCAATAACATTTTTCTTATCGGTTTATGGTACTTAACGGTTCGGTTTTCGATTTAACCAATAAGAAAATACTCATAGATATGAATATACACGGTAAGAAATTTTTCATATAAACCATATGATTTTTCCAGCATTTGGCATGAAAGTAATAATCATAAAAGTAACAATCATTTTTCTTGCAAGTTTAGACACATTCAAAGGAAAAAGTGTGAAAGTAACAATCATTTTTCAGCAAGTCTAGGCAATTGGCACATTCAAGTTAGAAGTGTGCTTGCAATTACAGAATGAAACAATAATTAGGGTTTTAAGTAATAGTGAGATTAAAGTAATAGGGTTTGTAAAATGTTATATAATTAGGGCTTACTGGTCTAGGGATAAAATAGTAAATTTAGTATAGTCTTATTGGGTTATCGGTTTAACCATTAACAAAAATCATAAAACCGAAAACCGAACCAATAACCCAATAAAAAATTTTGCGAAACCGTTAGCCCAATAACCCAATATCAATAAACCAATAGTATTTTTTTCGGTTCAGTTTATTGGTTAGATCGATTTTTGCACGCCCCTAATCTAGATAATGTAAAATTGTTCAGATAAGTGCAAAGAGAGAAATTTAAATAGTAAAGTAAATAAATTCATCCCTCAAGTATAACCCAAACTTTGAGTACATCCTTATGGTATAATAGTGAATAAAAAACATTCTTCTACTATCCCAAAACTTGTATAAGCATCTTTTTTTGTTAACTATTGTTAAAAACTAACGGAAAGAAAAACAATTGATAAGCATATGACTTTCAAAACGGCAGGAACGATTGAAGAAAATACTTCTTTTTGATTTATTGAGTTTTTTTTTTGTTCTTGTGTATCAAACTGATGATATGCTCCTGGTTTTTGTTGTTCATTTACTTATTCTGTTAATTTAATGGTACTAGACTCTGTTTCTACTTATTTTAATTGATTTTTCTATTGTTTTGTTGGTCTTTTCATGTTGTTTTTCTTATGTTTTGCCTAAAAAATTTACTATTGGTTTACCAATTTTTCTGTTGTATTGTTGTTTGTTTTTGCTGTTTTATGCTAGTTTGGTGTTGTTTTGCTGATTTTCTTGTTGTATATACTGGTTTATCAACTTTTTTGCTGTTTTTTCTATTGTGTTGCTGTTTTTGGCTAGTTTGGTATTGATTTTGCTGATTTTTATGTTATTTTTGTACTGATTAACCAGTTTTTTAATCGTTTTATTAGTTTTTTCTTGTTTTGTAGCTGCCTTGATGTTTTTTGAGTGTGTTTTTTGTGCAAGTTTTGGTCCTATTTTTCAAGTGAAATATTAGCCTTTTTGTTGGTTTGAAGTGTTAAAATGCTCAAGGTGGAAAAAAGGAAAAAATAAATGCTTTTAGGCAACTTAGAGTACTTTCATTGTGCTTGACAAACACACAAGATACGTTTAATACAAAAAGCTCTAAGCGAGACTGATACAACATAAAACAACTACTTTTACTACAACTCCAAATTCTCATCTTCTCTCTTTTCAAAGTGAGACCAATCCTTCCTCTTGTCGGCTTACTTCTTTTTCAGACGCAATGCATTTCTATGAGCGTTGTTTATCATTTCTCAACTAGGCACATTAGGCTAGTCTCGCTTCCTCTTTGCTCGCATAGGAGAATGAATCTGTATGAGTCCAAGGCATTCTAAGAGTTGGTAATATGCCCTCCCTGGAAGTGTGTTGTGCCATTTTCTTGGTGTAGAAAAGTATGGAGTCCATTATGTGTAACTAGGATCAACAGAAAAATTATAAATGTCAACAATGTCACACATGAAAAGTGCTAATTCTATTGATTTCATCAAATTATTTTGGCACCTCTGCATTATACGATAGCTAGGAACAAAGTTTCCAAATTTTCGTTATCATTTCATTGAAGTCTATGAATGACACTTTTAATTATAAGCACATTACCGACCGTTGAGAAATCATGTTTCTAAGCAAAAATTTCCCTTCAGGCCAACATGCTTGGTGTATTTCTTACTAACATGAGCCTTATTGTCTCATATAACTGCATCATCATTGCTAATTTCCTCTCCAAATTGCTTCTCAAGAGATCTCCAGAATTGCCAACGACTGCGCATTTTCTAAATTGTCGAGTGCAATGATTAGTTATATGAGTAGTCAATTTCAATCCTCAATTAGGGATGCGTTGCTGAAGGTTAAACTAAAAGTGGGATAGAGCAAATTATTTTTCTGTACAAAAGTATGAAAGAAGAGTCCGGACTTCTTGTGAGTTATTGGGAGAAAGCCATGTGCTTAGCAGTTGTTTTTCTTTCTGTTAGTTTTTAACGGTACTTAACAAAAAGGATGCTTATGCAAGTTTTGGGATAGTGGAATGATGTTTTTTGTTCATTATTATACCATAAGGATGTACCCTAAGTTTGGGTTATACTTGAGGGATGATTTTTTGCCAAAAACTCAACTAATTACTACACCCAATTAATCATCCAAATCAATTTACACAAGTGGAACTATATTTTTATTGCAGTAGTATAATAGAAGGCTTGAGATATAAATTGAATTTTTTTTCAAAACAATAGTATTTTAGCATTTAATAGGACTCATAGCCACGGTTTCAAGATTTATTAAAAATATCAATATTTTAGTTTGTTATATTGCTGATTTTTTTTTTCATTTGCATAATTGAAAAAAATACAATTAGTTAATAAATAATGGAAAAAAATCAGGGGAGAGAATATTTCAAATAAGATATAGATCACTGAAATTCCTCATCAGTTACATTCCAAATAAAAATCGACATGACTTCTCTCTCCCTTATTCCTCAAATTTTCACTTTGTATGCCAACAAGTTTTGTATTTTGTTTTATTTTGTATTCATTCTAAATGTATGCCAACAAGTTTTATATATTTTGTGCTCACTTTGTATTTCAATCTCACTTTATATGCCAACAAGTTATGTATTTCTTTTTTATGTTGTATTCATTCTAAAATCTTCTTCACTACCAGCAAAAATCTTTTCGTAGCGGAATTCATTTTATTGGTAGGTGAGGAGTTCATGATATTTAGGTATTATTTTTGGTAGATGAGGAATATTTTTGGTAGGTGGTAGTGTGGTAGGTGAGGTATTAACTAGCCAAATTTTATTATAATATTCTTTTTTAATAGTAAAATGTAATAATATTTATTGTAATATTCTTCCAATAGTTGTTTTAATCTGAATATTTCTTTAATATTATTTATGATATATTCTAGATATAACATA
>JAJOOE010016927.1:0-19762 GCA_036250405.1 Solanum raphanifolium
AAATAGATTAAATATATTATTTTCTTTTAAGTATTACTTTGTGCATAAATGAATCTTGAAAACTTAAAAAAATTCATAACTTGATAAAAGAAATTTGAATACCATTATATTTATACCTACTCACCAAATGAATATCAACATTCACAAATTTTTTTATTTAATAGAAAAACATATGGAAGTTATTTTTGTGTTTACATTTTTTTTTGGACGATATAATGAGATGTATTTTTAAAGAAATTTCTTGATATCATGTTTTTATTTAATTATTTCTTGAGTATCAAAGACTAATTAAATAAATAAATAACTTAGTGAAGAAATATATAGTCAAAGGTTTGCTAACAAGATATTTTTGTACATATATTTTAATATTTACTTAAAATAAATATAGATAATGTTTTTATGTAACTTTTGGTTTAGAATTTAAAAACTTAATTTTTGAAAAAGACTTTTATGTATATTGTAATTTCTTCTATTTAGATTATACGTTTGAAAGAAATATTGAAAATAAAATTGATTATATTTTTTGATGATTTTAATATTCGAGTATTAGAAAGAAAGAAAATATAAATCATGAATTTGGTGGGCATTTGGCCATATATAATTAGAAATTAAATATTTTTCATTTTACTAGAAATTTTTAAAATTAGAGTTGTGTTTTGTTATATTTTTTTCACAAATGAGACAAAATAACATTTTATTTGAAATTCTAAACGTGGAGGTTTAATTTGATTTTTTCATAGTTAAAATTAACTTTTAAATAAAGTAAAAATTATTTCAGAAAAAAGATGAGTGATATAGTTCTTTTCTCCGCGCGAAGCGCGGATAAGTTCTCTAATTTTAGATATATTTGTGAATGAATAAGTTTTAGCTAGAATTGTGTAATTGACAACATTTTAAAAGAAAATAAAGGAATCATTATTTATTATTTTAATCATAATTACGTAATTTATGATCAGAATTTAATTATGTTACCTTCAAAATTCAAACTATGTCAAAGACTCAAATATATATGAGTGTACTTTGCTATAACATTTTCACTTTTTTTCGAGTGACATGTCAAGTTCTTAAAATTTACCAAAATGCGTGAGGACTCAAAAAGTCAAAAAAAAAAAAAAAATTAATTAGAGGTGAAAAGAGGCAAAAATAAAATAAAATAAATCACATGATTCAGGACTAAAATAAAAAAAAAGAAGAGTATTCTCCCCTGTACAACACTAATCAGTGCCGAGTCAGTATTAAAAATTTGGGGCTCTAAATTTTAAAACGAAGATTGATAGTGTTGTTTGAATCCACAATACTAGTGTGAAGATATTTTCACTGTTCCCAATCAATTTTGTTACAAGGTTCACAAGTTAATATAAATATATATTTATTTAATTTTTTAGTTCAAGTACAGAGTCTATAAAAAAACAAGTGAATTCGTCCAAACCCATCTAACTCCGCCTCTGACAGTAGTGTATATATACGTATATAACCAAAACATAATTTTATAATTTATAAGACAATAATTAAATTTTTCAACAGAAAATTTATGTTCTGCACGTGTTTCCAAATAATATCAGTGCCGCAGGAAAAACAAATAAAAATATATGTCTGCTTAGATCCATCTCTCTATAAAATCTAAAGATACAAATAGAGTCTCTCTTGGTTTTTGAGAGTCTTTTTTTAAAGTTATAAAATTATCTCTTCATAATATATGCCATTTTCCTCCTTTTCTAATAATCACTACTCACAATTATGGCCACTACTTCAAAAAAAGTGGCAAAATCTTTTACTGATTCCTGTCCTTCTACCTCCCTCCTCCGTCGCGAGGCGACAGCAGCGACTGCTGTCGTGGTGGATGACGGTCCGCAGAAGTGGACCGTCATCCCGTCTGTGGATGATAATAAGCAGAAACAGACTCCATCAGCTATAGCTTCATTGGCAAGCAATACTGAACCTCTTCCCTCCAATACCTCAACCAAAGGTAATACTTTTTCCGTTTCATATTAGTTGATCATTTTTTCCTTTTAATTTGTTCGTAATGTTTTGATTTAGTATGATAATTAAGACGATAATTTTAAATTTTTTTTTGAATATTGTGATCTTAAATTAAAAATATATAAAATGTACCAAAATATCTGGTAATCTTATTGTCTTAAACATATGTCACGTGGTTAAAACTAAAAAATTGTAAAATAGAAACATTCTTTTTTAACCCATGGTGCCCCTAAAGTTGACACTAATTTTCACTTAGACACTTCAATTAGACTTTGTTCATTCTAAACACCTCATGTCATGTCCCATTGTGTTATTTTGACACTTTTTGCTGACATGACATAGTGAGTGTGATACACTCCTTACCAGCGCGTGGAGAGCTTATTTAACCTATTTTTATTTTATTCTTTTCTTCTTTTTCTTCCTCCAGTTTAGCCACCATTTTCTAAAACTTAAACTCCTTTTATACATAAATAAATCTAATGGTGCTACAACACCAAGATATTTCAAGCTTAAATAACTATTCTTCCTCCTCGAATGTTTTGAAAAAAATTGAAATATATATATATATATATTTTAAAAAGTTCTAGGAAATTCTTTTAATAGGGAACTCTTTGTTTAGATTTGAAGAATTTAATTTTATTTGAAGTTATAAGTAAGACGAATTAGTTTTTATAAAGAAATTTTGCTTTTGTAAAATAGTTTTTTTTTCAAATAGTTAAAATTCTATGAAAGTAATTTGGAGAAAGACAATCTAGATTGTGAGAGGTTGGGGTTCGGGGGGTGGAGTGGGGGTGGGAGGTAGTGGAGAAGATGATTTGAGTGTGGGAGGGTAGGGGGTTGTGGACCGTGGAAAAGACAATCTGGCGGGGGAGGGGTGATGGAGAAGACAACATAGGATAGACTGTGCAAGTGGTTAATTTTTTTTTAAATTATTTGGATAAAAATTGCCACGTGTCATCAAGTCATTAACCCCTTTTTTTCTACTCAAAATTCATTATTTAAAAATTATTTTCAATATATATGTCATATGTCTTTATTTAATTCGTCATTTTGACACGTCATCGACGAGTGTGTTACACACACCTTACACATTTGGCTGATTATAAAAAAAATGTCAAAATGACACACCGATGCATGAGGTGTCTAAAATGAATAAAGTCTAGTTGAGGTGTCTAAGTGAAAATTAGTGCCAACTTTAGTGGGTCACCGATGAATTATGCCTAAAAAAAAAAAGACAAACAAATGGATAAGTAACACTACACTCCCAGGATTAGTGTCCCCAGAAAAGTCATCTTGCGATTTTGTCCCAACCAAACATGGATAAGTTCATCCCAAAATTAATTCTGCGATTAACTATCCCTTGTACCAAACGAACTCTTAGTTCATAATTTACCTTATTAACTACAAATATTTTTCAAAACATTAAATTTATTATATTCAAAGAGTGATATAGTAAAATTGTCATTTTATTCATTGTTCGTTAATGAGTGTGTCAAGTAAATACTGGACAACTAAAGATAGACACAAGGAATAATAAAACTATCATTTTATCAATTACTACTTCTTAAGTTTGTGCCTAGTGAAACGTGAACAAGTAAAAATAAACGAACGGAATATTATCTTAGAAATCTAACATGAGGATGTTGAAAATAGTTAACTTAAAGATTCAATGTTCATGGTGCAGGTATCCAAATCATGCTAAGGGCTCAAACTTGCCATCCTTTGGATCCTTTATCTGCTGCTGAGATCTCTGTAGCTGTTGCAACCGTTAGAGCTGCCGGTGAAACACCTGAGGTTCTTAATCGATTTATTATACATCGATAAGTTGTGTACATGCAACCAATTTTTAGTACGTAGATCCTTAAGGCCACTTTGCGACTTACAATATTTCAGGTCAGAGATGGAATGCGATTTATTGAGGTGGTTTTATTGGAACCAGATAAAAGTGTTGTTGCTTTAGCAGATGCATATTTCTTTCCACCTTTCCAATCATCGTTGATGCCCCGAACCAAAGGAGGATCTCTAATTCCAACTAAACTTCCTCCAAGAAGAGCTAGACTTATTGTTTACAATAAGAAAACAAATGAGACAAGCATATGGATTGTTGAGCTAACTGAAGTACACGCTGCTGCTCGTGGCGGACATCATAGGGGAAAAGTTATCTCATCTAATTCTGTACCAGATGTTCAACCACCTATAGTATGCACTTAAACTAATGTCTCTCAATCATTTTATATGTCGGAGTCATTATAGGGCAAACTGAATTTGTTTCAAAATATTTGACGTTTTAGAAAAACAATAAAGTCGAAGTCATCCTGTCCAATTAGTGTTGTGTGTCAATTAAGTGAAATGTTTAATTTTAGGATGCTCAAGAATATGCTGAATGTGAAGCTGTGGTGAAGAATTATCCGCCCTTCAGAGAAGCAATGAAGAGAAGGGGTATCGATGACATGGATCTCGTGATGGTTGATCCTTGGTTAGTTAAAATCCGCGTCTATTAAGAATTCTGTTCTTTCTAGTTTCTTATCGTGAATGTATACTCTCCGACAGGTGTGTTGGTTATCATAGTGAGGTGGATGCTCCTAGCCGGAGGCTTGCAAAACCACTAGTATTCTGCAGATCGGAGAGCGATTGCCCAATGGAAAATGGATATGCAAGACCAGTTGAAGGAATACATGTGCTTGTTGACGTGCAAAATATGGAGATCATAGAATTTGAAGATCGAAAACTTGTCCCGTTACCTCCAGTTGATCCATTGAGGAATTATACAGCTGGTGAGACAAGAGGAGGGGTTGATCGAAGTGATGTGAAACCCCTGCATATTATTCAGCCCGAGGGTCCAAGCTTTCGCATTAGTGGGAACTATGTAGAATGGCAAAAGGTATTCTCATGTTTTCAGGCTTACTTGCTATGAAGCATTCTTTGACAGGATAGTTATCAATATATACCATTCGTCCATCTAGTTTACCAAACATGACTGAAGTATACACTACATATACACTCGGTTGTATATGTTGTGCACATATTTTGTAAACTAGATCACCCAGAGGTATTGAGGTGTAGTTTTCTCTTCTTTTGGCTTTCTGTATCACGTTGACATTGTTCATTTCTGTGTGGCAGTGGAACTTTCGGATAGGTTTCACTCCGAGAGAGGGTTTAGTTATACACTCTGTTGCATATCTTGATGGGAGCAGAGGCCGTAGACCCATAGCACATCGATTGAGTTTTGTGGAGATGGTTGTCCCCTATGGAGATCCAAATGATCCACATTATAGAAAGAATGCATTTGATGCAGGAGAAGATGGCCTCGGAAAGAATGCTCATTCACTAAAGAGAGTCAGTTACTAATCTATGATCTAAACATCACACGTTTGCAATTTTCTCGACTGTACTTACTACAACAAAATAATTTTTGCAGGGATGTGATTGTTTAGGATACATAAAGTACTTCGATTCCCATTTTACAAATTTCACAGGAGGAGTTGAAACAACAGAGAATTGTGTATGCTTGCATGAAGAAGATCATGGAATGCTTTGGAAGCATCAAGATTGGAGAACTGGCCTTTCTGAAGTTAGACGTTCTAGACGATTGACAGTGTCTTTTGTTTGTACAGTTGCCAATTATGAATATGCATTCTACTGGCACTTTTACCAGGTAAGTTAAAGAAAAATCGTCACGAGGATTGAAATATTAATACCTTTCACTTTGAATATTTTATAACTGTATGTACACTAAATGAAATTTCAGGATGGGAAAATTGAAGCAGAAGTTAAACTCACGGGAATTCTTAGTTTAGGAGCATTGCAACCTGGAGAATCTCGCAAATATGGCACCACAATTGCACCAGGGCTGTATGCACCAGTTCATCAACATTTCTTCGTAGCACGAATGAATATGGCAGTTGATTGTAAGCCAGGAGAAGCACACAATCAGGTATCTAGTTTAGTGATTGAAATGGTCAATCATGATTTTTTTCACAACAGTAACATGCTTTTGGTAATTATAATTATTTTCTTAGGTTGTTGAAGTAAATGTTAAAGTTGAAGAACCTGGGAAGGAAAATGTTCATAATAATGCATTCTATGCTGAAGAGACATTGCTTAGGTCTGAATTGCAAGCAATGCGCGATTGTGATCCATTCTCTGCTCGTCATTGGATTGTAAGAGTCTTTACCTGACTGTGTTATCCTTTATTCCAGTATCAGTCTTGTTTTATCACTTATAAATTCCTTTTCTCTCAAAGTGTTATCAGGAAAAAGGTGACGAAAGGGCCAATTTTCTGAAAGCATAAACTTGACCATAAACTGTTTTGTCTTGCTTTTTGACGGGTAGAGGCTTGGTGGTGTCTGTCATAGTATTAGACTTATTTTTGTAGTGTCTTGCTATCGTACTATTTTGTTGTTATTGCTATTTCCTTATTAGTTGCTTTGTTTTCTTCATAGTCGTTTTTTGCTTTGCATAACTACTTTGATTTGTTGTACTCGAGCCGAGGGTCCTTTGGAAACAACCTCTCGACCTCCATGAGGTAGAGGTAAGGTCTGCGTACAATCTATCCTCCCTAGACCCCACTTGTGGAATTTCACCGGTATTACTGTTGTTGAACTGAAATTGAGCACCTAGCTTCTGTGGACCTATTTTTGACTAATTTGTTCTTAAGTTATGTTGCTCCGGTCCTCCAACAATGTCGTGGCACCCTTGCAAAATCCAAGCTATAATCTTAAGACCGCGCCTTGGCTGTGATTCTAATGTTAACACCAGTGTGTGTTACATAAATTTGACTATGAACTTTCTGATTTGTAGGTTCGGAATACCAGAACAGTTAATAGAACTGGACAACTAACAGGGTACAAGCTTGTACCCGGTCCAAACTGTTTGCCATTGGCTGGTCCCGAGGCAAAATTTTTGCGAAGGGCTGCATTTCTGAAGCACAATTTATGGGTTACACAGTATGCACCTGGAGAAGATTTTCCAGGTGGAGAGTTTCCTAATCAAAATCCCCGTGCTGGCGAAGGATTAGCTTCTTGGGTCAAGCAAGACCGACCTCTGGAAGAAAGTGATACTGTTCTCTGGTCAGTTCGCTCTCGACAACAAGTGATACTACGTTAGTGCAATGAACATTTCAGATTAGAACAAATTCTAGACATGGAACGTTATATATACATTGACAAACCTATGTAAGGATCAAAAAGTAGGCGTTCAAGTTTTGATCAACAATGTTTATTTCAGGTACATTTTTGGAATCACACACGTTCCTCGGTTGGAAGATTGGCCTGTTATGCCAGTAGAACACATTGGTTTTATGCTTCAGGTATATATATATATATATTTGAGAACGCATGTTATGTTACGTATCTCTATCACTATCTGTTGCTTATTTCGTGTATGTGTTGGTGCAGCCCCATGGATTCTTTAACTGCTCTCCGGCTGTTGATGTCCCTCCGCCTTCTGGATGTGACTCAGAAAGCAGAGACAGCGAAGTCACGGATAATAGTAGTGTAGCAAAACACACTACCACTGGTTTGATGGCCAAGCTTTGAAGGACATGAGCCTTCAAAGCTTCATTTAATAAGACTTAAAGAGTAATGAATTAGTAGGTGCAGCAGGAACATGAGCATATTACTGGTTTGTTGTGTATTAATCTTATAAACAATGTCACAAGAAAAACTAATAAAATCGGGTCGTTGAGTAGCTATCGCGGTTCTTGCATTTCATCTTGTACTAGTAGTTGTTAACCATGCTCAGAATTTTGTTGTATAATTACAACAAGAAGTAAACTTGGGATGGACAAACAAATTGTTAAATTTGACAAGATTCAAAGATGAATTAATATGAAGATTTAATAGCTAGGAAGATAATTCTTCATTGGTACAAAAGTCAAGATAACAACTTTGTAGGTGAAATTTAATTACGTAAACCATAAAATGGTTTCACAAGTTAAACCTTGACATTTTGACACATTGTGATGTCATGGATGACATCAATACGAAGAATTTTTACTCCTATAAATAGGTAGCTCTTAATTCATTTGTAACACATCTCTCACTCGCCTTCTCATCTTCTAAGACATTTGATCTTCTTTCTCTCTTGCAGTATTTCACTTGTACTCTTTTGGAGTGAAATAAATATTGGTTGGTTGTGTCCGAGGAGTATGCAAAAGAAAATAAAATTTTGCCGAACCTTGTAAATTCCTTGTGTTCTTTATATTGTTGTCTCATTTACTATTTAATAGCTACATTTAGATGTAGTAGTTATGATTTCATCACTCTCTATATATTCAACTTCCGCAACATAAATATCTATCACACATCTGAAGCTTATTAGTTTGGTGATAAGAGGAGTCCCTTTGATGGTAAGCACCCTCCATCTCTGATCATGAGGTTGTAAATTCGAGTCTAGAAAAAAAACAAAAAAAGGTAGTGTATCTTAAACATACACACTCAAGCTAGGGAGTGAGAAAATGTTGTGTATTCCTAGCTTTAAACTAGAAAAGAAAAATCAATACATTATAGTTGTATGGGGTAAAAAACTAAATTGGACACGTGTTGAGTCAGGAGATCACGCATGGAAGGAAAGACTGACTCAGCATTTTAAATTAAACTGTACCGTTTTAAGGGTAAGCAATAGTCACAAGAAAACAAAGGTAAAAAAAGATGAGAGTGGTAACCAATATATGAATTATTACAATTAAATGGAAACAAAAAAAGAGAGTTTATTTTCTTTCTTTTTTTCCTAATACTCTAGTTTTGATTTTCCAGTAATGTCAAAAACAAAACGAAATTTAACATCATTTTTTTCAAGCCTATCAAACATTTCATTAATTTTATCTGTTGATACAATTTCAATGTCACTCAAAATGTTGTGTTTTCCACAAAAGTCCATCATTTCTTAATCTCTTTTATGCTTCCTATAATACTTCCTCTCACTGTTCTCTTACCTATATATTGATCATCAACACATTTTATTATTGAATTATAGTAGCTAATTAAGAAACTATATAATATAAATAAACAAATAGGTAAAAGGTTAATAATTAATGTAACACATACCATATATCAAGGGTATTATTGGAAAATCCAAAGGCTTAGAAGGTGCACCCACAATTGCTAGGGTTCCATTAACCTTGAGCAGCTCCAAGTAAGGCCCAAGGGAATGCTTTGTTGGTATTGTGTCAATAATAAAGTCTAGGCTTCTCTTCCTCAACTATGAATTAAAAAACATTAATTAGTTCTATTTGCCTTTGTCAACATTTAAATACATCATGTGGATTCGAAAAACTTTTATTGTCCATTAGACATAAGTTCTAACTATAAGGTAAATGTTTAGTATACTTCAAGAGACTGAACCTATTCAATTGATCACAAATTCTGGGCAATATCTAGAACTTATGTCTGATGGACAACACGCTAGGAGCAGCTATTGAATTTGTCCAGTCGAAAGGGATCTGATTAAAGGTTGTCCAAAGAGGACTAAGAGACAGATGATGTGCTTGCAAGTAAGCTTCAGCCAAGCATTAGATAAACCAAGTTCGGGTTGGGAAAGGGGCTATTTACCCCAGCAATATAGAATAATTATTACTCCCCGCCACAGGCCAATGAGAACGGCTTCCCATATGCCGGATAGCTTTGAAGACTAGCTCCTACATTCCTTCTTCTATTTCCAGAAGGTACCTTTTATAGACCAGTCTATCTCCTCTATTCTCGAAAGCGACTGAACCAGCCACCCAGATGAGACTCCCGCTGAAAAACATTCTTTTTCCGACAAAACCTTCCACCAAACTTAGTCATCTCTGCCTCGCTGCGGGTCAGCACCTCCGAAAGAAACGGAGGACTTCATTCAGTGACTCCGCGATCGCCCTCTGAACGATCAGAATAAGGTAAAGCTTGAAGATAAGTTTTGTACTCAATTAATTTCTCAGTCCCTCTAGTCGGGTGGGCACCGGCCGGCAATTAAGGTATAGAGAAAGCTCCAAGCAGCTACCATTGATCAACCTTATTCAGGCACATCAATCAAAGATCTTGCTTACCGGATAACTTTCCTGGTGAAGGAGAGAAAGTTTGACAAGCTAAGAAAGTCTTGTTGAAAGTAGGAACTCAGACTGTGACGACTATTTTTACTAGTTTCAAAGGCTTGATTAACCCTTGGGATTGAATCTGGCTAGGGGGTGCCCTCGTAAAGACTAAAACCTCGTTACGCCGAAAATAGTAGAGGTGCGACAGCGCTTTGGTAGTGAGTGAAAACTTACTTTATGTCTGGTTAGTAGGAATTTCTTGCCTGCTAAGGGATTAGTCCAAGTTAGACCGAGAAGTAAGAGTTTGTAATTGAAGTCGGGGGGGCTGGATTGTACAACTTTCTCTAAACAAGGAATTTCTTGAGCATTCACTTTATCGAAAAACAGACTGAGTTCGTCTCAACAAAAAAAAAATCTTTGTATAAAGATAATTTTTTGAGGATTTTACTGAGCAAAATTCATGGTTGAACTCTTTTGTCCCGGAATAAGTTATCCCTTTCCTTGAGTGGTATAGTAATCCCGTCATAACTTACAAGTAAATGACAAAAATATCTCTTTAAATCTTTTTTATACATCACTTTTCACATTCATGAAGGGTATTTTTGTAAACAAATAAATTGTTCTTAAAATTTATTATTTTGAATACAACAAACCAAACACTCAAAAAAAAAAATCGTAGCATAACTTATCTCATCATAACTAATCTTATCATAACTTGAATTCAAACCAAACGACTCCCAAGTTTTGAAAAAATGTTTCTTGAATTTCGTATACAATTAAACATCGTCATATAAATTGAAATGAAATGAATAGGCATAATACATAAATATGTACTCTCTTTTTCAAAGATGATTTTCTTATCAATCATGTACATGTTTATACAAGATCTTCAAAAATACAAGATTTAATGAGGCATAGTACATAAACATGGCCCCTTAACTGGATGTCAGCTGACAACTATGACCTTTCATTTTGGGTGTACACAAGTAGACACTTAAACTTGTATAAAATTGAACAAATTGACGCATTCGTCCTACATGACATCCTACATGTATTATGTCATGTAGGACATATGTGTCTACTTGTGCACACTCAAAGTTGGAGGGCATAGTTATCCACTGAAGTCAAGTTAAGTATCATGTTTATGTATTATGCCATTTAATTATATGAAACAATAAAATTAATTACCTTCATTTTATCCTCATTGGTGGCAACAACAAAATCATGTGCACCTAATAGCTCTTTAGCATCTTTTTCTGTGGATGGAAAGGTGCTAAGGACAGTTACATGATGACCATATGCTTTGCCAAATTTGATAGCCAAATGTCCCAAACCTCCTAAGCCAGCCACTCCTATTTGTTTCAAATAATTAAGTGGTTGTCTTTTATTGGTGTGTACACTGTTATCCCACCACCTAATAATGGTGCTGCTCTATCCAAGGTTGTTTGGCATATGTATTACATAATCTAAAATCATGAGAAATGTAACAAATTCAGATTTTTTTAAATCAAGAAAAATTTGAGGACTTGGAAAGAAGGAGATTTAATAGGACAAATCAACATTAACATTTTCAAAATTAGAATTATATATCAATGAATTGTTGACTAGGTTGAATTTAAAGTTTTGATGATTAAAAAATATTCTCTACGTTTATTTAAATACTATGGTAGAGTTTTGAAAAAAGAGTAAGATACTAGACTTAATTTCCTTTGATTATAAAGTTATAACCTAAAATTACTCGAAGTAATTTTAGTAGAGAACTGAGACATCCTACATAAATACTAGGTCGTGATTCTTTTACTCTCTTTAGCAAGGAATTTGTCACGATAAAATATTCTATATTGATCACATTCTGCACTTCAATACATGAGACATGGCAACTTAAAATAACATATAAAAAAAAAAACTATGTATTGAATTTGACATGCATGTGATCTGCAACCAACATAGTTGAATAACCACCATAAGTAATGCTTCCATCCCAAAATATGCTATTGTATACAGAAACAAATTGCTCACAATAATTTTCTTGAGAAGATGTGCAATGCTCACCAATCTTGAAATTGTTAACTTTACTTCCCACCTTTTCAATTATTCCTGTTATTTCATACCTGTAAAATTAATATTTCAAATGTCACAAATTAACATATTTAGAAAATTATCATATAATTGTAAAAAATATTTTTTTAAAAATAATTACCCTGGAACAAGAGGGTATATGGTGTCACCCCAATCATTCTTGGCAAAATTGACATCAGTACGACACATGCCACAGTACAAGATCTTGATTGTCACATCACTAATTCCATTTTCTCTGACATCATTAAAAATAATATTTTAGGCCAAACATCTATTTCTTTTCCTGATATCTGAGTAAGACGCATCTCAATTATTATTTACTGATGTTGGTCCCCAGTATTAAATTCTTCACGCTCCAGATTGTTTAGACCTGAACATGAAGTTGGGTGTTGAAGAGTCTCACATCACATCATGTTGGAAATAATAATTCAAATTTGGAGTAGAAATCCTAGGTGTTTAGGATTTATTATTTATGGTATTTACTTATTCATGTTTAATTAGGATTTGTTAGTTATAGTGGTTCCTAGTCCTAGTTTAATTTGATTTCTTACTTTTATAAATATGGAAGTTGTTAGTTGTTTTCAATATACATAAAATATAAAAAACATAGAAATACACAGAACTTATGTAGAATAGATAGAACTTGAAGTAAGATTAAAAAACCTTTGAGTATATAAATAAAAAAGATTTTCCTTCAAATTGGTATTAGAGCTTCTACGATCCTGGTAGAAGATCTTTGAGTTTCCGTTGCTAGCGGGCGGCTATGACTCATATATGCTGTCCGTCTGGCCAATGATCATGTTGACAAAAGCTGGGCGAATAATATATGCATGAAAAGGACATGCTAAGAGGAAAGACTTACAAAATATTGCATATTTAAAGAAGTGAAATCAAGCACAAGAGGAAGAAACTCTTCTCTAAATTAAAAGTTAGAGAAAGTAAAAAAAACAAAAAGAAAAAGAACTGATGGCATTAACGAGAGTTGGAGAGAGAGTGCTTCCATACAAAAAAAACACAGAAAGAAAAGGAGTTGAAGGAAAAGGCATCAACGAGAGTTAGAGAGAGAGTGCTCCAACATCAAAAACAAAAAAACGCGTTGGTGGAAGGGCATCAACCTTGGAAGTTGAAGAGAAGTGCTTCAACACAACCAAGAGAAAAAATATTGTGAGTTGGAGAGAATGTGCTCTAACGCTTGGAAGTTGGAGAGAAGTGCTCCAATACAACCAAGAAAAAAAATATCGTGAGTTGGAGAGAAAGTGCTCCAACACTTAGAAGTTGGAGAGAAGGTGCTCCAACACCAAAAAAAAATAAAATTTGAAGAGAAGTACTCCAAGAATTGAAGATTGAAGATTGAAGATTGAAGATTGAAGACTGAAGAGAAGTTATCCAATTCAACAACAATGACAAGAAGAATGAGACAAGAGTATACAACTTTGAATTACGAGAGAATGTTGGAAATAATAATTCAAAGTTGGAGTAGGAATCTTAGGTATTTAGGATTTATTATTTATGGTATTTACTTATTCATGTTTAATTAGGATTTGTTAGTTATAGTGGTTCTAGTTTAATTTGACTTCTTACTTTTATAAATAGAGATGTTGGTAATTATTTTCAATATACAGAAAATATAGAAAACATAGAAATACACAAAACATACGTAGAATAGATAGTACTTGAAGTAGGATTCAAGAACCTTTGATTTTATAAATAAATAAAAAAACTCCTTCAAATTGGTATCAGAGCTTCTACGATCTTGGTAGAAGATCTTAGAGTTTTAGCTGTCGGCGGGTTACTATGACCCATATATGATGCCCGTCTGGCCAATGATCATGTTGACAAAAGTTGGTGAATAATATATGTATGAAAAGGACATGCTAGGAGGAAAGAATTACAAAATATTACATATTTAAAGAAGTGCAACCAAGCACAAGAGAAAGAAACTCTTCTATAAATTAAAAGTTAGAGGAAGTAAAAAAAGAAAAAGAAAAAGAGTTGATGGGAAGAGCATCAACGAGAGTTGGAGAGAGAGTGCTCCAACACAAAAAAAAAAACACAAAAAGAAAAGCAGTTGATGGGAAGGGCATCAACGAGAGTTAGAGAGAGGGTGCTCCAACACCAATAACAAAAAAAAACAAAAAGAAAAGACGTTGGTGGGAAAGGCATCAACCTTGGAAGTTGAAGAGAAGTATTTCAACACAACCAAGAGAAAAAATATTGTGAGTTGGAGAGAAAGTGCTCCAACACTTGAAAGTTGGAGAGAAGTGCTCCAATACAACCAAGAAAAAAAATATTGTGAGATGGAGAGAAAGTGCTCCAACACTTGGAAGTTAGAGAAGGTTCTCCAACACAATCAAGAAAAAAAATGAGAATTGAAGAGAAGTACTCCAAGAATTGAAGATTGAAGACTGAAGAGAAGTTCTCCAATTCAACAACAATGACAAGGAGAAAGAGATAAGAGTATACAACTTTGAATTACGGGAGAATGCTGGAAACAATAATCCAAAGTTGGAGTAGGAATCCTAGGTGTTTAGGATTTATTATTTATGGTATTTACTTATTCATATTTAATTAGGATTTGTTAGTTATAATGGTTCCTAGTCCTAGTTTAATTTGGTTTCTTAATTTATAAATATGGATGTTGTTAGTTATTTTCAATATACAACAAATATAGAAAACATAGAAATACATAAAACATACGTAGAATAGATAGAACTTGAAGTAAGATTCAAGAACCTTTGTGTAACACGCCGACTTTTCAAAATGTCTAAATTAACTCGTATCTTTGTGGAAAGACAAGGAGGGTGGATAATAAATTAAGAATTATGTGGTATGTCATATTTTAAGTGTTCAAGGGTTGTATCTCAAGTTTTGAAGTTAGGTAAGTGGCAAAATAAAAGTTGGCGAAAGTTATCGCAAGTTCCTTTTTAAATAGGGTTTTACTACGGACTGCCGGAGCAGAATCCAGGTTGGGTCAAAAATATGGTATGTCGGCTTACTCAACGTTTTAAGCCATGAAAACATTTCTTTTCACTTCCAAAACCAGAAAGAAAGCTTAAGAGAGGGTTCATATGGAGTTCTTGCATGATTAAGTTATTGGTGTTTCTTCAAGGTTTACACTTGGTTAACTAATATGCGTACCAACTGTATATATATAGTGTTTGTGAAGCTTAGGACATAAGGAACAACTTTTGTGAAGGAACTACGATCTTTCGAGTGTTCATTGGAAAGGTATGTTAAGGTTATTCCCTTCGTTCAGCATGTTTCCTTAGAGCTTGGGAGTGATATAATAGGGTAGTTAATGTTGGTGATCTTGTAGATGTAATGGTGAGTGGTTGGCTGATTGAGTGGTTATAAACCCTCATTTTAGGGACTCATAATCTATTAAGAACGGCCCTAAGTTAGGAACGACTTGGAGATTATTCATATATATTGTTTATAGCTAAATTGCTCGCCTTTAGCCTATTCAATTGTTTGTTGTAGCATTGTGGTTAGTTGTTGAGCTATGAACTGCCTATGAGGGTTATAATGTTGTCTAATAGGACTATGTTGTTGTCTAATAGGACTATGTTATTGCCTAAGAGGGTTATGTGTAGCCCACAGGGCTATATCGATGCCAAAGAGTATTATGTGTTGCCTACGGGGCTATTTTGATGCTAAGTAGGGCTATATGTTGCCTACAGGGCTATGTTGATGCAAAAGAGGGCTATGTGCAGCCCACAGAGCTAAGAGGGCTATGCGCTACCTACGAGGCTATATCATTATCAAAAAGGGTTGTGTGACTTCTTATAAAGACAAGGGGCTACCAATAGGGGTATGTAGATTGATTTGGCACTTTTTGGGCTTATGGGGGCCTAGGTAGGTGGTATGTTGTTTGTACCTGCCGAGCTTATGGGTGCTTGGTTAGGTTGATGTTTGATCATTTTTGTATTTTTTAGATTCAGTAGTGGGTTAGTATGCTTATATAAATTTTGATTTCCTTACGTGATTGCTTTTGGCATATTATGATACTTGCTCATTTAGTCTATAGTCTTTCATACTCTGTACATTATTTTGTACTGACTCCCCATTGCCTGGGGGGCGCTGCATTCATGCATGCAGGTCCCAACAGACGACCCAGTAGACTTCCTTAGCAACAGGATTGACTTATATCCAATTGGCCAACTCCTTTCCTCCGGAGCTGCCAGAGTTAGAAGGTTTGTTAGCTTTTGTTGTATATATCTTTATAGGTAGCTAGGTTGGGGCCTTGTCCCGCCAATCTTTACTACTCTTAGAGGCTTGCAGACTAGTGTGTGGGATGTATAGCTACGTTATGGCCATGTTGGCCTAGTTTGTTGCTTTGCTGAAGCTTGTGAGCTGTTTGATGTATTGTCTTGATATATACCCGCTTTCAATTTTGGTATCGATATCATGGTGGCCTCGACGGCCCAATCATGACTTATGTGCTAGTTGGCTATTTATTTATCTGAACTCTTGGGAGTAACTGTTTCTTTTATAGATCTGTTGACAGGGGCCTTGTTGGCCGAGAGCTTAGTTTTAAGCCGAGATATACTTGTTTGTTTTCTTTATTGTGTGTGGCTGCCATGCGCTAGTAGCAAATGGTTCAGTAGGGTCGACTCAAGCCTCAGTTTTGGCATTAGGAGCCAGTTGTTCCCCTAGAGTTTGGGGCGTGACACTTTGAGTTTATAAATAAAAAAGATTTTTCTTCACATCAGATGAAAATGGAATGGGTAGTGTCTTTATATGAGCAATGACAGATCGAGTATTTTCACTAAAGAGGTTCAAAAATAAAAATGTATTGCTTTGAGTATGAAGTTGGATCTCAAGATAAATTTAGAACCCTCGAAATCACTGAGCCAACTTCTAGTCTTAAGTTCAGGAAATTCACAACCTATTTATATGCATAAAAATAATACCTTATATATACAGTGTAATTTTCTGTCGAGAAGATATATTTATTTAAAACAATGCATGGTGTAACATGAAGATTGTACATTCTCTTGAAAGTATAGGGTGTGATCTTGCCGGAAGGATCATGAGTTGCCCACCCATTTACAGTCTCTGTGTGGTTTGAAGTTAACATTGTTAAAGCCATAAAAGAAAAAAAAGTGAAAGTTAGTAATAATCTGATTCAAAATATTAATGTAGTACTGTTTTATTTATGCCCTAAATGTTAAACTTAGGATACAATTTTATACTGAAGAACTCACCTAAATAATGTAAGCTTCACTTGGTTTAAAAAAAGAAAAAATACATCACTTAGATTCAAAGTATTGTAATCAATAAAGTATTGAGTAAGGTCATTAGACAGGACATGCAATTTCAATTTATCAAAGATATGACCTTAGATAGGAATTTGTGGATGACACACATTAGGGTAGAAGGATAGTAGATAGAAGTGTGATGTTTTTTTTATCCGTCCATACTATTAGTTGTAGTATTTCCTAATTGTAATTTCTTGTCCTTTGATTTATGTTATTGTTTATGGTTGCTTAATTACTTCGACTATATATCACAATGTTTTGTTGTAGTTACTATTTGTTTTTCGTTACTAATTGCAATTTCATGTACGTACGTTACTTTTTCTCTAAACAACTTTGAACGATATTTCTTGAGCCAAATAGGTCTACTGAAAATAGTCTTTCTACCTCTGAGATGAGGTAAGGTCTTCGTACTTTTTATCATTTTTAGCCCCACTTTATAGACTATTCTAGGCACGTTGTTATTAATTAGATTTAAAGTATTGTTCCATATCAGTGGTGTTGACACCCAATTTTGGACCTCCACATAATAGATTAGTCACCGAGCTTCTTAAATTCCAAATGATTTGAAATAATTAATTTTTATAAAGTTCAAAATATTTTTCAAGTTACTTTTAATTAATTTTATCATTTTTATAATTTTTTAACTAATATATATGTTTTATATAATTTTGTGTATAATTAGTATATTTTATAAACATTTTGAAAATCATCTCAAAAAGATTTTAATTTTAGTAAGTTTTTTGAAAAATTAGTTTAGTTTAAATTATGGTTATCTTTTTTAGTTATTAGTTTATAATTAAGTTAATTATTTTATTTTGTTAAAATTAAGAAGCTCATTAATTAATTAATATTAATTTATCTTATTTGAATCTTAACCAAATTTGCTAATTAGCTCAATTCGGCAATGTTTTGAATTCTTTACGGCCATAATTGCAATTCATCTAGCTATTTTGTGTTTGCAAATCTAACCTTTTTGCCCCATCTTAATCCTTTCTATTTTTAAAGCAATTAGAAACCAAAGTTAGGTCATTCACTCAGAATTTCCAACAACCCTTTCCACTTCTGCAACCCATATTTTTCTAATTTCCAGAAGACCCAACTCCCTTTTGTTCTCCACTACATCAGCCCATTCTTTTTCTCAGACCCGGCCCATTTCCTTTCCTGTAACGACCCGAGAGTACCCCCTAGTCGTAACACGGCGTATTCGACCTCGAAAAGGTCTTATACGAGCCCTTAGCATATCATGAACATTAAAGCATATGAAAATAGCGGAAAATTTAAAACTTTTCTTTACAATCGAAGTCTATACAAAATAAGAGAGAGTCTATGACACTACGTCTCAAACCATCTATAACATTTAGAATAACAACTCTTTCATAACAACTTAGGGACATGGCCCTTACATAATAATTACTAGGGGCACGGCCCATACACAAGTCTAAAGACATAAAACATAAAGACATAAGTGTACGAGGTAGGTTCATCCTCGAAACTATGAGGACTCCCCAAGTCTTCATTCCCAAGCTCCATAGAAACCTAACTTCCAAGCATAAGACATCACATCACCAAACCCTACACTTTGTAAAAATGTAGAAGAAATATGGGTTAGTACAACACTCGTACTAAGTATGGAAGCCATGCATAAAACCATTAAAACATGCTTAAAAAGGACATTTAGTTGAAACCATGCTTTATGCACATTTTGAACATCATCTTGAAAGAGTTGGAGAATAACAAGTCACAAGCAATACACATATAGTTCATCAAAGCACAAAGGATAATAACATCACCATAAGCATAGTCTCTAAACATAATCTTAATACAATATTACTCATTACAAGACATACTACTCATGCATATTCAATCATTAAGATCATTACATCATAATATAATAACAACATAAGTAACCCTAGGTTCTACTTATGCAATGCATAGGTAGGGTCCATAGTCCTACCTACACTAAGTATTACCTTTGAATCACCATGCTCATACTTATCATACATTAGTCTTATTCAACTACTTCATATCATAGGTAAACCATCTTCATAATGATCATACATAACATAACTTCAACATACATAAGTCCTAATCATCATAATCATAAGAGAAACACTACTACAACCATCCCTTAGGATCCCACAAGTGCAATGTGCAAGAGAAGTCCCATACCCTTCCTTACACTATGTAGAAACCCTTAAGAAAGCTCTAGTAAGAGTTCACACCTTCATTTACTTTTACTTTTACTTTTACTTTTTACATTAGGGAAATATTGCAATAACCGACATAGACCATGAGAACTACATGGAATCCGGTGTTCTACTCCCACACCGAAAAGAGAGGGTTAACACTTGCCTAAGGTGTAACCATTCGTACATAGCTATCTAGGTGGATCCACTAAGCTAGAGTCCTATGTGGGCACATAGTTAAAGGTCAA